>JBCNJP010002816.1:0-21000 GCA_039602395.1 Deinandra increscens subsp. villosa | reverse complement strand
AAAAACACACTTTATAAAGTGAATTTAAAATCTGTTACCACAAACTGTCTCCATGCCAATATGAACAGTGAAAGCTGGTTATGGCATGGTAGATTGGGCCACACTAGTTTCCATTCACTTCATGAAATGTCCAAGAAAGATTTGGTTGAAGGCATGCCCCTCATTGAGAGCAATACAGGAGTATGTGAGATTTGCCTAGCAGGGAAACAAATAAGGAAAAGCTTCCGAGCAGAATAACCATTTCAGGCAAAGAAGCCCCTTGAACTAATTTCAATGGACCTATGTGGGCCAATTACCCCTACCACCAAAAGTGGTAATAGGTATTTTATGCTAGTATTGGATGATTGCACTAAGTTCATATGGGTGTACATGTTGAAAACCAAGGATTAGTGTTTAGAAATGTTCAAAGCCTTTAAGAAGGAAGTAGAAGGTAGTATAGGACATAAGATAAAAACTCTAAGAACTGACAGGGGTGGGGAGTTTACATCAGAAGAATTTATGAAGTTCTGTTCAGAAAATGGGGTTCAAATGATGTTGACTGCACCCTACTCTCCACAACAGAATGGGCAGGTAGAGAGGATGAACAAAACTGTCATAAACATGGTAAGATGCATGCTAAAAGCTAAAGGAATAAATCATGAATTATTGGCTGAAGCAGTTAGCCATGCAGTATATCTTTTGAATAGGTTGCCAACTAAAGCCTTGAAAGGAAGTGCAACACCTTATGAGGTTTTAAAGGGAAAGAAACCTAAGGTTAGCCACCTAAGGGTGTTTGGTTGCCTAGGACATGTAAAAATAGTTAAACCAGGGCTGAAGAAGCTAGATGATAGAAGTGTTCCCATGGTTTACTTGGGAATACAAAAGGGAACCAAAAGGTACATGATGTATGACCCTGTGGCTGATAAGGTTGTTGTAAGCAGGGATATTGTCTTTGAAGAAGAAAAGTGTTGGGACTGGAGTAAAAACAAGCCATCCACAGATAATGTTCCAAATCAACCATCAGGGGTAGTATTGGAAGAATTAGAAGGAACAGGTGATCATACTGATGATGAGAATGAGTCAGTTGATTTAGATACTGAAGAAATGGTGCACTCCCCATGTCATAACCAAGTGGGTGCTGATCAAGAATCTTCTAACACACATCCAGTAAGTGTAAGGAGGTCAGGTAGAGTTTCTAATATGCCTGCTCATTTTAAAGATTTGATACTTGATCCTAAATGTGGTGCAGGAACAAGTAGACATGTGTCACAAGAGCATGAGGAGCTTTTGTTTTCTCCACAGGATGAGCCACTCAGTTACCATAAAGCAAAGGATTGTAGAGAATGGCAAGTTGCCATGAAGGAAGAACTAGCTGCAATTGAAAGGAATAAGACATGGGAGTTGGTTGATCCACCAGAGGATGCAAGGCCCATTGGCTTAAAATGGTTGTTCAAAATCAAGAGAGATGCTCAAGGAAAGATTATCAAGCACAAGGCAAGGCTGGTAGCTAAGGGCTATGTGCAGAAAATTGGAGTTGATTTTGAAGATGTTTTTGCACCAGTGGCAAGAATAGAAAGCATAAGGGTAATTCTGGCATTAGCTGTAATGAGGAATTGGGATGTATACCATATGGATGTCAAGGCTGCATTCTTAAATGGAGAACTACAAGAGACAGTGTTTGTTCATCAACCACAAGGGTATGTGAAGAAAGGATCAGAAGGCAAAGTATATAAGTTGAGTAAGGCCTTATATGGCCTGAAGCAAGCACCCAGGACCTGGAATATTAAATTGAATATGGTTTTAAAGGATCTTGGTTTCTTAAGGTGCAAGTCTGAGCAAGCTGTGTATACCAAGATCAATGAAGATTCACATTTGATTATTGGAGTCTATGTAGATGACATCCTAGTAACAGGTAGTAGAAGGAAGGAAATAGAAGAATTCAAAAGACAAATGAAGGACAGGTTTGAGATGACAGACTTGAGTGTTCTGAATTACTATTTGGGAATAGAAGTGTCACAAGATGCTAGTGGGATTGTGTTAACACAAAGGAGATATGCTGAGAAAATAGTAAAATTAGCTGGGCTTGAACAATGCAATGAAACCAAGATTCCCATGGAACCTGGCTTGAATTTGAGTAAAGAAGAGGGAGGAGTGGATGTGAATGTGGATGCTTCCTACTATAGAAAGATGGTGGGATCTTTGAGGTACCTTACACAAACAAGACCTGATATTCACTATGCTGTCAGCTATGTTAGTAGATTCAAGCAGCAGCCTAAAGATGTTCATTTAAAGGAAGTTAAACAAATCCTAAGGTATGTCAAAGGTACAGCTAGTTATGGGTTGTGTTACAAGAAGCAGAAGCTCAGAGAAGGGCTGATTGGTTTAGTGATAGTAGTCATATGGTAGACAATGATGATGGAAAGAGCTCATCAGGACATATATATTACTTGAATGATGCTGCAATTACCTGGCAATCTCAGAAGCAGAAAACAGTTGCTCTAAGCAGCTGTGAAGCAGAGTTTATGGCTGCAACTATTGCAGCATGTCAAGCTCTCTGGTTGTCTGGGTTGTATGCTAAGTTAACAGGAGAAAAGCAGCAGATAGTCAGACTCATGGTTGATAATATGTCAGCTATATCTCTCATGAAAAATCCAGTTTTTCATGGAAGATCCAAGCATATTAACCTGAGATTTCATTTCATCAGGGAGTGTATAGAGAGGGGTCAAGTTCTTGCTGACTTTGTAAGTGGAGATAAGCAAACAGCTGATATTCTTACCAAAGCATTGTCAAGAAATCGGTTCTTAGAAATGAGAGACCTGTTGGGAGTAAAAGAACATAAGTGACAAGGTTCTTAAAGGAAGGTGAACTTTTGAATAATGACTTTGAAGCACATTAGTATACACAAGTCCATTGGACCGCTGATGTGCAATGATGTGGATAAATTGTTGTTTAAAAGTTTCATTAGATCAGAGATTTGGTGCTGAGTTATCAAGATTAGGGGGGAGAATGTTAGTTTAAATGTTTTGTTTAAAAGTGTAATTCTTGATAAGTTCAGGGTAGTGAAGTGTAAATGTTCTAATAAGTTTGTTAGTAGCCGTTAAAATTAGCTAACCTCATTGTTAAGTCTTCCTAATTCTGTATGTATATAAATCAGTTGATTAATAAAGTTTTCTCTGATCGATTTCCTCAATTTTATGTTCGTTTAATCTTCATAAAATACCATAGTCTATAATTTGTTTGCTATAAAACCAAAAAAATAAGAGAATGTATGGATTCTAACATGCATGACTAAAACCACTCCGTTGTAACTATTAATTTACACAATGCCCAACTAACCCATTATATTCAAATGTAAAGCCAAAATAGGTAAAATATACATATATATATACCCTTCATGCATATTTAAAAAAAAATGAGAAAACTGTAGTTCGTTATGAAAACATATTATTTACATAGCTACAACCTTATAACACAAATTGGTCCCTCTTATTTGAGGGATTGGCAATTGACCTCTGAATATTTTGACAACACAGTTTTATACTTTAATCCTTGAAAAACAAATTTATTATTCATTTCAGTAAAAAAAACATTTTGATTAATCTAGTTAACTACTTTATTATATTGAATTATATAATATAACAATACCAATTGCTTTCTCTTCTCACAATAATACTGTGCTACATTTAGATCAATCACAATTTGCCACCTTAATTGGTTAACCAGTAGTATTGCACCATATGGTGTTGGATTGTGTAAGTATGTGTTACATGTGGCCCGGTTTATTCATGTGTGTGGGCAGGCTTATCTCACGCGTGTATGTCATTTGGGCCGCGTGGCTTTTTTTTTGCTTAAATTCACAGTTTCTAATATCTCACCTCTCTCTCCTCTTTCATCTCTTGGTTTAGGGTTTGCAGCCGGAGGGCTGACGATTCCGTTTTTTGCTGAACATTTGGTTGCATATCAGTAAGTTTTTCTTTTACATTTGTGGCTGCGTAACTGTGATGGTATATTCTCACCGAAGCTCTGTTTTTTCTACTTTTGTAGACGCTGATATCGTTTTGTTCGATGTTTATTGCGTGGATCTGGGTTTTATCTGATGCCTATTCGACTAGATCTTTCGTTTGTGCTTGCCGATGATAATGTAAGTTTGGTTTTCCGATTTTGCATTTTCAATCTCCTGCGTTGTTTCTTCTCACGGTATATTTTTTTCTCCTTGCATGTTCAGTATTCTTTGAGTTTTATGATTATTTCTTAGTTGTTAGTTGGGTGTTCTCGATTTGTTTTCTATATTTGTTGTCGATATGAATGAATTAGATCATTTAGTAGTTACGTTGCTTGCTTCTGTGTTAATGAATTGTAAGTGGGTGATGTACAATGAATTGTAAGTGGGTGATGTACACTGGGTAATGAATTGCTTCTGTGTTAAAAATAAACATTGTTCATTATTTTCAAGTTAGTAAACATCATATGTCTAACAGAAACATACATTCATGTTTTAAAAAAGAAACAAACTATCTTGGACGTGCTCAGCAATCATCAGGTCTTCAAAGGAAGAAAAATTACAACATGGTCAAAATCACCCTCCTTGACCAAAGGTAAAGACTATCATCCTCTAAAAAACTTATGCTAACAAATTATATTGCTATTTAATTACATACCATTTCCTTCTGATTAATCATAACTTTATACCAAAACATTCACACTTCTTTTAATATTACTATGACTATCCACATACAGATTAAATCAACATATATAAACTGATATACTTTACTTACAGTTACATTGTTATATACCTATTCATAAAAAAATTTCAGTGTTTTCATCAAAAATCTACTTAGTAAACTTCAATTGTTATTATAATTTTCTGATTGTCTCTGTTTTTTAACATAAAAAAACTAGCTTTTATTCGGGTTTGTGAACCAACAGTAAGAGAAAAATATAATCGTGGAGCATTATGTAATCATCGTTATAGTTATAATAGGAGTAGTTATATTTGAGGCTTTAAAATCAAATTAATATAAGATTATTTTAGAGAACTAAAAAATAAGATAATAAACTCTTTAGGAAGTGACATTTGAATCTGATGTGTAGAGTTTTGGAATGGGTCACCATGAAGGATCTGTTGCAAGTATAGAGAAAAAAAAATACTTTTTCATGGTTTATTTATTTTATTATTTATATAGATAGATCTGTAACAAAGTGCTAACATGTCTTAACTACAGGTATACAAACAAGTATACTTTGAAATGCAACAAAATCACAATCAAATAGATAAAAAAAAGTCACTTTTATAAGGATAGATTGTTGAGTTCGGTCACAGGTAAAATAGTTTGAAATGGCTTCTTTTTTAATTAATTTACAACTTATGCTTTATTTTGTATAGTGGTTGATGATGATCAAATGGTCCATATGTTTGCTTCTTTCTTATTGCAATCACGGCTTGGTACTAATTTACTTCAAAGGTTTCCGGTGTGTTTCTTATCTTAATTATGTTGTGTTGCAGGGTGTCAATGTTACCTTAGGTTCTCCTTGCCTTTAAGAAAATTTTACACCAATCACTCTTGCAGGTTTGTTTTACTACATTTACCTTTTACATATGTGTTTCAAAAGTGTAAATTTCGTTGGATACTTTTACTTGGTGTTGTGTTTGCATAGTATGTTATTCAACAACTACATTTTGCCCTTGCTATTCTTGAAGGTAGTAAACAACCAGGAGTATGGTTACCAGAAGTCGTAGACACTACAGACAGAGACAAATAAACAATAATCTCTAGGCCACTACAAATTTATGACATGTTATGGAATAGTCCTATACTCCTATGGTTTGACACTTCATTTACAAGCAGGTTCTATAAAGAAATCCCCATGGTTTTGTTATCATCACCAAGTACCTCTCTAATGTGGATGTGGCTGCTCCAAGGTCAATATGTAATTTTCTTGTAGTTTTTTTCTTTCTTTTATGTTAAGATTTGCAGCCTAACTTAATGCTAATGTGTTATGGTTTCTTGATTTGCAGCCTTACTTAATGCTAATGTTCTATGGTGAAAAGTATTATGTGTTGCCGGCATGGACAACCATGATTTGGGATAGAGATTGTCAACTTATGCGACTTATTCGGGCTATTTGTATATTGTTGATGTAGTGTTTTTTAATTAGTTTTGTGAACTCTCTCCCAGCCGCAACGCGCGGAGAGGTAAAATTCTTGTACTATTTACTATTATATATATAACAATGGAATTTTGAAGATGAATAGTGATGTTTTAGGTTATATATATTGGCCACGTAAGTTTAAAACTTTGACATTTTTCACCCTTAAACTTTTACGCTTAGTTTTTTTTTTATGTTTTTTTTGTTTTCATAAATTGGCCACTATAGTTTGAGACTTTGATGTTTTATATCCTTAAACTTTTATATATTTTTTAAACAAAATAGTAAACTTTAGATTTTCATGTTTAGCCACATATGTTTCATACTTTTACGTTTTCTACCCCCTAACGTTTAAAGTTTTTTTGTTTTAAGCTTTATGGTTTTCTACTTTGGCCACGGAACTTTCACAATTTTACGTTTTCTACTTTTGTTTTCACATATGTTCATACTTTTACGTTTTTTACCCTGTAACCATTAATTATTTTTGTAAAGTTTTGTGGTCTTCTACTTTGGCCATGAAACTTTCACAATTTTCCGGCTTTCTACTTTCGTTTTTAGTATAATTTTAGAGTTTTTGACTCAGACCACGATTTTTTTTATAGTTTTATTATACTTTTACATTTATACCCCCTTAACTTTTCTACTTTCGTTTTTTAGTATAGTTTTTTAGTTTTATACTTTCATCATGAGACTTTTGAACTTTTATGTTTTATACCCCTTAACTTTTTTTTACTTTCATTTTTATTAGACTTTTAGAGTTTTCGAGATTGGCCACGACCATTTTATAGTTTTACACTTTGACCACATTATACTTTTCTTACTTAAACTGACTGGTAAATGGGTGGCTCGCCACGAATCGCGGGTGGGTCACCATCCACTGAATTTTAAGCTTTTTTTTGCTTTAATTTTTGTTGTCTTCTACTTTTGTCACAAAACTTATATAATTTTATTTTTTATACCCCTTAAGTAAAAAACTTTTGTTTTTTGTTTTTTTTTGTTTTTATACTTTGGTCACGAAACTTTCCCTCGACTTTTCCAATTTATTTTTGTTTTTTATTTTTTTTCTTTTAAGTTAAAGTTTTCGACTTTGAACACGACTTTTTTATAGTTTCTATTTTGGCCACGAAACTTTTATAGTTTTACGTTTTATACCTCTTAAGTTTTCCACTTTTGTTTTTATTTTTGTTTTGTTTAAAGTTGGAGTTTTCGACTTTGACCACGACTTTTTTATAGTTTTATTAGACTTTTACGATTATACCCCATAACTTTTCTACTTTCGTTTTTAGTATACTTTGATAGTTTTATATTTTCACCACAAAACTTTTAGACTTTTATGTTTTATACTCTTTAACTTTTTTTTACTTTCTTTTATTTTATACTTTTAGAGTTTTCAACATACCACGACTTTTTTTATAGTTTTATACTTTAACCACACTAAAACTTTTTTGACTTAAACTGACAGGTAAATGGTGCCCGTCGCGAAGCGAGGGCGGGTCACCAACTTTTTACCAATATTAACGTTTCCATTTCAAATAGTTGCTGAATCTTTATCAGAATTTTTTTTCTTACCACATCGGTATGGCAACAGAGTGGGAATGTTAAGTTGGCAAACCGAAGACGACTGATCCCGATTAGGTCTGCTTATTGTGACAGGATCGAGAGTGAGATAGTCTACAACAAAAAAATCATACCTGCCTTTGCTCTTTGCAAATTTAAACATGCAAAATCAAGAACCCCATACCTGCAATTCAAGAACAATATAACATAACAAAGAATTAATAAAACACATCATTACCATCAAAAACTTAGAAATCACTACTTGACATCTTGTACTACATAAGAGTTTTGTGAGGAAAAACTTTATTGAATTTGTAAGGCTCAGATCACTGTTTTTTGCCTCTGAGACAAAAATTTAATGAATTTCGATTAAGTTTTCATTCATAGAGTAACCAAGAAAGTCTCTGGCTGCAATAACAATCATGATTTTTTTGCCTCGCCAAGGGACAATCTGGCATCTCTACACTCGTTTAGTTGTTGTGTGATCATCAAAGCCATTCATCGATATAATCAGATTGCCATAACGAAAAAACATAATCTCAGGCAAAAGGAACATCACTGCCATTCCATCCATATAATCAGAATGCCAAAAAAAGGGATCATCACTAACCATAACTTTTTTTTGAACGACAATTTGGCTCAGCGGTGTATCGGGACTGGTTACCCTGGACCTACCCACTGTCCCGAGTCCGAACCTCATAGCGAGGGAACCGGGGAGCGCCGCCCATTTGCACCATCGGGCGGGAACCGGGCAGCCCGTAAACCCTCCCTTGTGACTCAGGATCAAACAAGTTCAATCCTTCATTGCCCACCAATATCTCACAAAGTGGTGTGAGTGAGACTAGAACCTAGGTCTCTTCAACCACAAGCTTAGAATTTAACCACTACACTAACCATAACTAAACATATATTCAAAAAGATCAACAACTACAATGCGGATTTAGTAAAATGATAACATCAAATCAACAAATAAATCACACACACATCAGCACATCAATGATCAAAACACAATTCCTATCAATTCATATAATTTTCATGTCTCCAAACATTGAATTTCAACCCAAAACTATGAATATACTCTTGTGAACCAAAATTAAACCCCAAACTGTTCTTTCAAAATACATACAACAAATCCCAAATTTCAGGCTCAGATCTAAAATAATAAATCATCACAGCCACCATAGTACTCGAAAGGGTCGGATCTAGGCATCAGCGGCGACGAACGCCACCTGGCTACCAGGTAAAAGTATTCTTAAACCATCATCTAAAAGTATGCTACAATTTTAGGCTCAGATCTGAGTTTCTAACTCATCGCAGCCTCCATAATACTCGTAAGGGAAATGGTCGATTCTAGGCAGCGGCGGGCCACATAAAAATCATAAGGCAAAGCACATAAAAATCATAAGGCAAAGAACATAAAAAATCGCCAACAGAACCACGAACATTAAAAACTGGCCAAACACTTTATCAAATCGAAACCATGGCGTGAAAAACCCCCCCTTTAAGATGTGGCAAACCATCAGATTCAGATTATGGGCAAACACTTCCCAGATCAAAAAACAACCACACCGTCAATCAGAAAAGAAGGCTCACGACGACTAGCCACCGTGTCGCTGCGGCAAACATAATCCTCCGAGAACAAACCAGATTCAAGCACAAAAAACCTAGAGAGAGAATCTGAAGGCTCAGATCTGAGCGGCGGCTGCGATGAACGCCACGCCGCCCGCTAGGTACATCACGACCACAAAGCAACACAGCAGCAGCCGTCGATCATAGTCAATTAGCCGACTACAGAACGTCGACGGTAACCGGAGCAAGAAAGCACACAAACAATCACGGCCACAAAGCCAAACCCAGGCAACCGGTTACCACACGCCAATGGTAACCAGAGAAAGACAGGGGACGTCTATAAAACCACAAACAACACCAAATCTAAGAGGCTAGGTTCAATCAGCGGATGTGTTAAATACACATCGTCGCCGCCATCACCATCATCACCAAAAGCAAACCGGGGGATGAATCGAAAATCAGATTCATAGTCATGCGAGCAGTCGCCGATGACCGGAAACCCCCAAGTAGAATAGAGTGAGAGTGTCTTCATAGCAAATGTCAGAGAGAGAGAGAGAAACCACAGCCACATTATATGCCTCAAAAAACGTGTCGAAGAGAGAAAAAAATGACGTGTCTAGAAAATTTCGGTGGAACAATGCTATTGGAGGGTGTCTTGAAGTGTAATTAATCTATTGGTTGTTAAAAGCATAGTAATAGCCCTCACGAAAAGGTAAAAAATTATAATATATATATAATATAGGTGTTATAACTATATTTTAATTAAACACAACTCCAAAACATGATTTACGAGGTTTAATGATCCTAAATATATTTTTACGGGTTTAAGATACGAGAAGGGACAACTTCGGCAAGAAATCTAGTGGTCAAAAGCTCAATAGAACACAAAATAATAAAAACAGAAAAACATGGAGGTCACTGGGTTCAAACCCGTGACCTCTATGTTATAGCGCAGCAAACAAACCCCCCAACCAGCGGCCTGTTTGTGTCCAGAATCCGATCAAAATTGTTTAATGTAAAGGTGCGGACCAGAAATGAGTTTGAGGAAAAATAAAGGGTTAAAAAGGGGTGAGACTGGGACTCGAACCTGCATCCCTCGCGTATTAGTCCAGGAACCAAACCGTCTGTGCCAGATTGGCGTCTGGTAACAAACCCGACTTTTATTTTATTTATTAAGTACCCGTCGCGTGTCATCTTCTACCCCTAGAACCCTAATGTCGCCGGAGATATTTTCTGGCGACTGGAAAATCGCGAAAACGTAAAAGAAACCAGAAAAGTGTGCGAACATCAAAGGGAATCATTTACCTCAAAGTGTGGATGCGAGATTACGAGTCTTAGTCACCGAAAACTCGTCCCGAAGTTTCGGACAGTCACGACGCGTATTGCTCTGATTCTAGAATTGATGGCTCCTACTTGCTTGGTGTTGAAAGGCGATCCTGATGGTGATCAAATGGAGGTCGATTAAGCAGTGATTGGCTAGAATTTCTTGAGTGGCGGTGGTGAGGCGTTTGCAACGGAACAGAGAGAAACGATAGAGAGGAATGTGGGAGGAGCTAGAGAGTACGTGTGTGTTAAGGAGGAACCAAATGATGGACATATGAGCTATCAATTGAAACCGACGATGAGTTATTGGCAATCAATCGGCCTTTACGGCATTTCCGTTACCGCCAGATGATTCGTCGAACATTTTAATGTTCTTAAAAGTGAGTTTGCACCATTGGAAAAAATAGTCCCTCCAAATATTACATAAGGAGAAGTCTAGTTTGGGCAGTGGCAAGAGTAGTCCCTCCAGCTTTTGATTAATTATAAACATGTTTGGTAAATGACAAGTTTAGCCCTTGAAGTTTTTATAAAAGCTAACGACTCTAACGGAATTAACCAGAAATATTTTTAGCGATGAATATACGAAGAATGTCAAATTATATAAATCGTATAACATTTATAGAATATATAAACCTCGTTTTACTAAAATAAATCATGGAATATAACTCCATAAATATATGTTTAAAATCACAAAAAATCATATCTTATATATTTAAAGCACCTAACTCAATGATTAATAACTTGTAATTAAAATCCTTTAATTACACAAAATTATAAATATCATTAAATCGCATATATATGTATTTCTATATTTTAATTCCACATAAAATCATAGAATTTCAACGTTTAAATTTCCGTGCATGCTCGTAGTGATGATCACACAAAACCCTAATTGCTAAAGTCAACACAGTCAATCACATAAATGTTCACACAACATTTAATACGGTTTACGTTCAGTTAATGTCAGAAAATGACCTGAAAAGACGAATTGTCATAGTATCCCCTTGTTGAACAATTTTAGTCCTCGAAAATTATGTAACGCGGTAAAAGTTAATGAGCTAGACACAAGGAAAAGAAAAGAAAAATTCTCAGTCGTTACAATGATGAATCAATAATCTATGAAAAAAAGAATATTCAAATGTTAAAGATAAGTTTTCAAGGCTTGCGAAGAAAGGTCATGTAGCTTTTAGTTATAAGAATTCAACTTCAAAGCAAGCTGGTTTGGGTTTTCAGAAGTTTTATGCTGAGATTGATGACATCAAGCTTAAACGTAAACAGAAATTAAAGCAACTTGATCTAAACCTGGTGAATGAAGATGTTTTTAATGCTACAAAGGTTCAGGCAGAGAGGTTATATAAACTCAAAGGATGTGAGCAGATATATAAAGATTTAGAGTTTCCACTTCATTGTATCGAAGCTCACAAGATTGCTCAAGCTTTTATGGTGAAAGATGATCAGAACAAGAATAGGAACTTCTCAAAATCACCTCGAGCTGGTCAGAAGTCTCCAAAGTTGTCTTCTTGTGGATCAAATTCTACTCTACAAAGTCCTATATCTTAAAGGGTTCCTATTCTCATAGTAAAATTTGTGGAATTTCCTCTGATATTAATAAGCTTTGGGATGACATGCAGGCTATAACGGACATACACATGAAAAGGAGAACGTGCTATCAATGTCAACAAAAAGGTCACATTGCACAAGATTGTCTTGGGAATTATCAAGGTTGGACGTTTTCGTGCATAGTGTTTACTAATAATACTATTAAATCAAGTCATGCACATGTATATACATATATATATACGGTCAAAATATAGGTTTGACCTTGGATTTTGGACGGGTTATCACAACCGGGTATGAACAAAGCCATAGATGAATATGTGGAAAGGTGTTCCACCTGTTTGCAGGTAAAGGCTGAACATCAAAAGCCATATAGATACCTACAAAAGTTAGAATTACCAGCTTGGAAGTGGGAATTAGTTACAATTGATTTTGTAACCAAGTTACCCAAAATAAGTAATGACAAAGATTCTACATGGGTCATTGTAGATCTTCTGACTAAATCTACTCACTTTCTACCTATAAAAGAAACCTATTCCACTGATATATTGGCTAAGTTATATGTGGATAGAATTGTTTCTCTTCATGGAGTGCCATTGTCAATCGTGTCAGATAGAGATAGTCGGTATACATCTCTTTTCTAGAAAAACTTTCAACAAGCTATGGGAACAAAGTTAAATTTGAGTACAGCCTACCATCCCCAGACTGATGGTTAAAGTGAGAGAACAATTCAAACATTAGAAAAATATGTTGAGAGCGTGCGTTATTGAATTTGGTGGAAGCTGGGATAAACATTTGCGTTTAATGGAATTTTCTTATAATAATAGTTACCACTCAAGCATAAAGGCAGCACCATTTAAGGCTCTATATGGGAGAAAATGTCGTACACCTCTATGTTGGTCATAATTTGGTGAAAGTCAATTGACAGGACCGTAAACTATGGCAGAAACAAGTGAAAAGATCAAACAGATTCGTGAAAGACTTAAGGCTGCTCAAGATAGACAAAAGAGCTACGTTGACAAGCGCCGAAAGCCTTTAAATTTTGAAAATGGTGGCAAAGTGATGTTAAAAGTATCTCCTTGGAAAGTAGTCATCCGGTTCGGAAAATGAGGAAAGTTAAGTCCTCGATATATTGGTCCATTTAAGACTCTTCAAACAGTTGGAAGCGTCTCTTACAAGTTAGAATTACCCGAAAGAACTTAGTGGAATACATAATATATTTCATGTCTCAAACTTGCGGATATGCTTAGCTAATGAGACTTTGATAACCCCATTGAAAGAAATTCGGGTAGACGAGAAACTTCATTTCACCGAGCAACCCGTTGAGATAATGGAAAGAATAGTGAAGAAGTTGCGAAGGAAACGAATTCCTATGGTGAAAGTTAAATGGAATGCACGTCGAGGTCCAAAAATAATCTGGGAATCAGAAGATAATATGAAAAGAAACCATCCCTAACTTTTCGAGTGTTAAATGAATTCCGGGCCGGAATTTGTCACACCCCGGTCAACGGTATCGGGTGTGAACGAGAATGGAATCATAGTCGAGGATACATAGAACAACATCTAATATATTTAAAACTTCATAAAACATTACGTCATTGTATTGCAGTGGAAAGTGATAGTGGACAATGATAATGTCATACATTTGAAAATAAGTCTTAAATTAATAATAAAAACATTTAACAGTTTATTAGGATAGTCGGGACTATGACTCCAAAAGCAGGTCCGATAGCGTAAGTAAGCCCCATTTGCATGTCTTCACGAAGTTGCATCAATTTCCTAAGAAATCATAAATTTAAAACGGGTCAACATAAAGTTGGTGCGGTTCACAGGTTTGTGATTTATCAGTTAAACAGTTGTAAATCAGTTTTCAGTATACTTAAATATTACAAGGGTTTATCGTTGTGGATGTATGAGCTCACCTGAACCTTGATTTCAAATACTAACGGTTTACCCACCCAGCATCTCTTGCCCAGAGATGTTAAACAGAGCAGAATAACTGACGTGTACCCCCAGACAATCCGGAGTTAGAACTGGAGCTACCAGTTAGGGTAGGGTTGTCAACCCAAATAGATCTATTCACTAGCTATCATTTCGTACAGAACTAATTGAAATCAATTAATGGTGGGATACGGTTGTACAAACGTTTATAACGATAATGTACCAAATTGGGCAATCAGTAAGAGAACAAGTAGTTATACGGCTAACGAATAAACCATAATATTAAGTAAAAAGCATTTATCAGATTTCATGATTTCTCCCCCAAGGTATAAAACAGTTAAAAGGAAAAGGGGCCGTGAAACTCACTGATTCAGTAGATAAGCAGAAATTTAGCAGGATAGGAACGGTAGCACGTAACGTCCTAAATAATTAATAAACATATGCATAAGGTCTATGATCATTTGAGTAACATAAGTCACCCAAGTGATACCGGTCAAGTCTTGACGTTTTAAATCCGTTTGTATCTTTGAAAACCCGATAACTTGTACTTATTAAACAAACACGTTTGGTGATGATTTATATTTACGTTAAATAAATATAACCAAAGAATAATCACTTTTAATAAGTCAACCAAGTCTTGAATATTGAGTTTAAAATAATAATATTTATTATTATTTTCATAAGTTTGTATAATTATTTTTAATTGAAATAATTACATATTTGATTTGTTAATCTTGCAAGTTATAATTATATTAAATAATTATGATTAACAATTCTTTGGTGAATAAAACATGGTTTATATCTTTTGTAAATAATTATTTGTCAAGAATAATTATTAAACGTTTGCTTTATTTTTTTTTGAAACATGAATCTTTAGAGAAAACATTGAAAATTTCTAGCATTCAATCATTTATATTTCGAAAGCGTTTAATATTTCATTTGCATAAAATATATATTTCTTTCTTAAATATTTTCAAAACATTGTAACGACGCTTGGATTTATATAACGTTGTCATTATAAAAACTTGATTTTATTTAAAATCTCCAACGAACGTAAGTCCATTTTTTTGGTTACTTTGATTTCATCAAAGTAACATTAAAATCCATATAAGTATTTAAAGTCAATGACTTGCCTTTGATTTATTTTTATAAAAATCCTTTTATAAAAATATTTCTCTTCACATGTAACTTTTTATAGAAAAATTGTCTATTTATATAAAAGCCTTAGAAATGTTAAAACTTGTAATAAATCCAAGTATTTATGTCAAATTAATCATTTGACATAAATATTATTCTTATCATTTTTAGAAACAAAATCTATAAAAATTCTTTTTGTCTTGAACTTTTTATAACATATTTAATGTGTCACAAGTAACATTCTCTTTTGTCTTTTTATTTATTTTAACCATTTGTGTCATAAGTTACATATGTAACTTTGGTTAATCATTTCACCTTGTTTAGAAGATTTATTTGTTTAATCATTGTTTCAACATGTAACATAACATGATTTGGATTAAATCAACTAACACATTGTTTTAGGACATATATATAAATAAACAATCAACTAACACATTGGTGTTAGGACTTACAAATAAATAAATAATCAACTAACACATTGGTGTTAGGACTTTTAAATGTAAATAACAATCAACTAACATTCTCATGTTAGGACATCAAATAATAAACTATCAACTAACATTTTCATGTTAGGACATAAAATATATATAGATCAACTAACACATTGTGTTAGGACAATTAAACATAAACATGTATAGATTATGAGTTAGCATTTAAGTTTCATTTTATATGAAGAGGCTTGGAGGTTTGTTTGAAATCAACTAACTTATGAAACCAAGGTTTCATAAACAAGATTCATGGTGCACACTTGTTACTTTCCTTAGATTTCACAAATGTGTTTCACCACACTCTTTGGTTATCTTTAAGCATTTAAAATGCACCAAAGGAAGTGTTTGATCTTGAGAGAAGGATATAGAGAAGAGAGTTTTTGTTAGTTGATTAAACAAACACAAGCATTCAAGAAAAATATAAAGACTTGGTTGTTAGTTGTCAAGACTTGAGGTTATCATGGGGTGGAGATTATGTAGAGAATGAGTTAGAAAACTCACAAAAAGAAGAAGAGGAGGGAATTCGGTGAAGGTGGCGGTGGTTTGTGGTGGCTGGTGGTGGTTCCGGCGGCGTTTGGCGGTGGCCGGCGGTGGTCAGGTGGTGGCTGTGGGGCGGCGTCGCGGCGGCAGCAGGAGGGGGGTGGCCGGCCAGTTCAAGAGAGGGAGGAGAGTGAGTGTTTGTTTGGTTGGGTGCAAGGGAACCAAAGTGAGGTCTAACCTCCTTTTTATAAGCTAGTTTAGAGGTATTAACCAAAGGTTAATAATGTGTTGCAAGCTCTCAACATCTCTAGCTAATTGGTGATTAATTTTTATAAACCTTGTAAGTGTTTTATAAAAGTTTAACACTTTTATAAATTATATAGTGGTTAGGAGCTTATAAAAATCATAACTTTTTAAAATGTAATCCAAGTATATTTAATCCAATAGAATGGTGGTTTTTATTTTTATAAAAGTTGTTGGCCCAAGTCTTATAAAAATATTAGTGAGTTAAAAGGATTGGTTAAATGGTTATAAAAACTAGTGGGATAAAACAATTAATTTGTTTTGTAGTTGGGCCGAAGCCCAAAGGGTTTTCGATATGAGAATGGGCCGAGGCCCATTCGGGTTTCATGAGTGAGGCGGGCCGAAGCCCAAAGGACAAGTGGGCTGGGCCGGTTTCGGGTTGGGCCGCGAAGGGGAAAGGAGAAAGATTGGTCCGGGTTCGGCCCAATACGTTTCGGACCTCGGGTCGGGATTCTGATTTTGTCCGAACACTCAGTGGGTCGAGGTGAACTTCCGGGTAAATTTTTGGGTTGATCCAGACATGTTTGGGCTTGTTGGGCTTACCGGGCCCAATAGGTGAAACGAGTTACTCGTTTGGCTATGTCT
Source organism: Deinandra increscens subsp. villosa (assembly GCA_039602395.1). Lineage (NCBI taxonomy): Eukaryota > Viridiplantae > Streptophyta > Magnoliopsida > Asterales > Asteraceae > Deinandra > Deinandra increscens. The sequence goes on along the minus strand of JBCNJP010002816.1, from coordinate 3,934 downwards.
TGACAACGTAATGCTTTTGATTACATTTTGAGTTCATGAAACGTTTTAACGGTTTGAATCAGTTTGATAAAATAGAAAATATCAAATTTTATATTTAATTTCTTATTATTAAAGTTCCATTAATAATAATATGAAACGTTCATATTTCACAGTTATTTAACGCGAAATTTAAATCAGTTAATCATTTAACTAAACGTAGTTAATCATGCAGTTTAAAAGCAGTAAATCACATAATCATAATGTAATAAAAGTCAACAAAAGTCAACGGAGAGAGAGTTTGACCTGATTTTTGGACCGGGTGTCACAGAATTCATTTAAGAGGGGGAGAATGTAACAATTCTGATAAAACCGAGTCGGTTCGGGATCTCTAACAAAGAAAATCTCAAAAAATTTATAAGGCCTACGGCCGATACGCCCGTATCACAAAAAGGGAATATGGTCGTATCGCGGTACTGTATCGTATGTTTAAGAAGGAATACGCTCGGGTCAGATCAGAAGCCGGGCGTCCAGCAGCGCGATACAACCGTATCGCATAAAGGCGATAGGCCCGTATTGGGTCCAGGGGATAAAAACTATATTTGAACAATTTTGGTCATTAGTGCAGTAGTTTTTAATAAAACCACTTGCTCTCTTTTCTCCTAGTTTTTAATAAAACCACTTGCTCTCTTTGCTCCTAGTAAAGTGCCAGAGAAAAGGGTGGAGCCAGATTACAAGATTCAATGCTAGAATTCTTGTGGTAAGTTCATAAACTCATTTCCATTATATTTTGATGTGTAAAACTTGAGTAATTGGTGATATGATCTGGGTTGTTCATAGAAGAGGTTTAGGAATCATCCAGCTTGGTTGTGGTGAACTAGAAGTTGAGATAATTCAAGGTATGAGTTTAGATTGTACATGCATGAGCAAAATTACCAATTTTGGAAAGTTTGTGATTAAGTCTTAAACCATGCATACAGAAACAATCTGGAGGGTTTAGGATCATCAAGAGGCTGTTTTGGAACTATAGGAGCCAAGAGAATCATCAGAAAGAGGTTAGATGATGAGTTTGATACATTCTATAAAATGTATACATATTTTATTCTTGGTCATTGGAATGGATCAAATGATGTTTCCAGTGTGTAATGGATAGTCAAAATTACTTAGTAAATGATTACAAGAGTTTTGGAAAAGAAATCAGTAGCTAAAATCAAGTAAAATCAAAGGAATGACCAAATTTGCATTATGTTTACAAGCCATATGGCCGTATTCACTAAGGGAGATACGGCCGTATCGCGGGTCAGATGGCCAAAAAGAGAAGAACAGTTTGAATATGCCTGTATGATGTTTAAGGTAATACGGCCATATTCAAGTACGTGAGGAAAGAACAACTTGAATACGCCCGTATGTGGTCTAAGGTAATACGACCGTATACAAGTAACCGACCGTATCGGTAGGCTTGGGATACAGCCGTATTGCAGGTAGCAAAAAAAGCCAATGTTCATGGTATATGAATAAGGCCGTATCACTTAAGTTGAATACGCCCGTGTTAATACTAAATTGTAAACTGATTAGAATTCTTAATCAGAATCAGTGTAGTGTTGGAAGAATAATTAGGACAGTGTTATAAAGACTATAACCCGGATCAGTATATAAAAGTTTGTATCACCTTAATCTTAGAAGTTGTGATAATCCGATTAAAGTAATAATGAATTAAGAAATGGATTATTGGACTAAATCAACATCAAATTAGTATAACACTATAATTCAGAATCTTAGGATTTGATTATGTGTGTTAGGTTATTTGCATCAGTGACAAGGAATAAGTTGGTAACCTTTGCTCATTTTCCAATATTTGTGAGTTTCGTTAGCTTCCCCAACTTTAAACTTATGTTTTGGGGCTGCATATGAACTGTTTTAAATTATTATTCTCAATATGCTATGTTAGTTTTAAAGTTTGTTGTTGTGAATTGAGTGGTTAGTTACTGTTGGATAATATTCATTCAAGGGGATATTACTTGGGTCATTAGGGTCTTTCAGTCGTGGTCACGAGGCATATATTAGAACCTTACAGTTGTATAGGGAGTCGGCACTGACTCGTATCCATGCGATACCTAGTATTAAATTATGATGGTATGTCATAAATGTTATATACATGAAGAAGATACAGGGGCACGCGCCTGTGTTGACTAGATTGAGTTTTGACCTTAGGCAGGACCCAGGATTCACAACAGGCATATGTATTTTTGAGAATGATATAATACTTTCGTTTAGAGTCACTAGCTGCAGCTCACCAACAACTTTTGTTGTTGACATGTTTTAGTTCATATTGTAGGTAATTAGCTCGGCGGTTTGGACAAGGAAACTTGAGGAAGGTAGATTATGGACTGTTGGATAGGCTTGACGACCTATTTTCGTTCACTCTTTGTTTGTATTTCCTTTATGCTTTGTTGTAATGTCTTAGAGTAACCTAGGACCTAGTCAGACACTTTATTCCACACTTTGTATGTATTTGTATTAAGTGGTCTATAGTGTAGCTAGTGGACTGTTGTCTGTTCGTGTTATTTTTATGTTGTGCACTCTGACTTAATATGAAGCTTTCGCGAGATTCGGATACAGAAAACCGTCCCACACTCGTTCTCCCCGTCCCTGGAAGGGGGCGGCGGGGAAGGGTGTGACAACGAGAAAGACAAAACGCGTAGGTTGTACCTACGTGCATTACTCAACTTCGATTACGAACCATTTAGTGACATGAAAATAGGCTAGCTACCTACGATATGGTTTATGCTTTAATTCATACATTACTATTTACGAACAATAACTGCCGTATTCGTGTGACATTACTATTTGCGGATAAACGTTGTTGTATCCGTAGGACAATAACTATACATGTGTGTATACTTTACTTACGTGAACTCACTAACCTTTGGTTGAAACTTTCTCTTTTAAACATGTATCTCTCAGGTCGCAGGTGTTCAAGTATCACGAGTATGCATGCATAAGCCTTTAAAACCCTGTTATGGTTTTTCTGTACAAGTTATGTTATTTCAAATGACAATGTTTTGTGTAATTACCAAATACTTTATTTATGCTTCTGCCTTTGTAAAACTTTGAATTTGACATTATATTTTATTATAATGCAGATCTTTTGATATTTAATTGTTGTTTGGTGTAACCATAGTCACATGGCTCGCAGTACGCTTCGGTACGAAAACGTGGTACGGGTACGAATTTGCTAGGTCCCGAAAATTCGGTACGAAGGGGGGGGGGGGGGTAGGCTCATTTCGGTACGCTCCAGTACGATGTACCATATAATGTGGTAGGATGTACCATAAGTCAAAACTAAGATTCATGTTAGATTTAGAACTTTGAAAATTTGTAGCTAAAGTTTTAAAATTGTTAAAACAAGTATATAATAGTAGTACTTTTAAGCTGCAGACCTGCAGGTTATATACAAAATAACAAAATTAAAACTTACAGAGCCTTCAAATTTGCAGCCTTCAAGACCTCTACTTAGTTAATTGAAATTTACACCAACTTTTTTATTCCAAATTTCCATTCTTTAAATTGACATAGATGGTAATACAAACAAAGTCAAAATTCTAAAACAATGGCAAATATAAAGCTACTGATGTCAAAACTCAAAATAAGAAAATATAAAGCCATTGATGAGTGGATGTGTGGAATAGAAGTTAATATGATTGTCGACACCAGATTAAGTATCATTGATATCAGAATGGGTAAACAGCAAATAAAATTGGGATGGAAATTGAGACTACATATTCTGGCATCCAATTAGCAATCCAAATCCAACGGGAACGTATCTATTCGGCATCCAATTCGCGAACCCTAATCGATGTGGTACGTCATTATTTTTAATAGCGATCGTTAATTTGAGTGAGGAATATGCGAACCCAATCGTACCGAGATCGCGAACGTACCAGATTTGGGGACGAAT
>JBCNJP010002813.1:0-14900 GCA_039602395.1 Deinandra increscens subsp. villosa | reverse complement strand
TGAAAACCTGAATGTAACATTATACTTACTTATTCACTCTAAATAATACAAGTTGAGGCTTATTATTAAAAACTCACTTGCCTCCTGGCTGAGAAACACACACAAATACAAACTTGATGGAAAACAAACAACAAGAAAACCCAGTTTAATTCTTACAGCTGATCAAATGAACCCTTCTGAATGATCACTAATTATACGATGGAGAAAGAAAGTATTACTTATAATTAAGGAGTAAATATTAGGAAATACGACACGATGGATGATGATGTAATAGCCTACATATCATATCATCGTCTGGGTTCCTAAATATTAAATAGTACCATGTAAATATGTAATTGTCTACTTATTATTATAACTAATAATAGTATAATTTAGACCGACTGCGGTTCAAAGAAAAACGAAGCCGACTCATTTTACCAGAAAGAAAAACTAACTATTCGAGTTCTAGAAAGTCATAACGTGTGTATGGGGAACCGGTAATATTTATTATTCTGATTAAAATTGCGTTGATTACGTGTCCGATCTATTAACGGCAAGTTAATTTGATTACTTTCTTTTTCAATTGGGGTATGACCATATGAGTAATAATATGTTGTAAAAATCGGTCCATGAGTAGTCCTTATAATCTGCTTATAGTAGGCTCGGTCCATGAGTAGCCGTTATAATCGGCTTATAGTAGGCGTACTCGGTCAAACTTGATGGTACCAGGTTAACATCGGATATAGGCGATTAAAAAGTTGGTTCGGCAACTATGCAAGACTCATTGATTGTTCAATATTTGTTGACATATATTAATGGTCCATACTTTATTATAAATATTAGTGTTTGAACATATATATAACTTCTAAAATTATTTTTCTCTTTATAATTATTGTGTCCGAGTACTCCTTGAGTACTTCTCACCTAAGTCCAAGTACTCACAGCTCCCAGTCGACCGACCTGGTAGCGTATAACAACTTCTGCAACATTGGGTATGATGTATACATGTATGAAGTTGTCTTTGTAAAGTTGTCGCATAGAGAGTGACTGGACTCACACAAAAACTCCAACAAAAGAGGTAATACATGTGTCGTTTTGGCCCCGTAGTTGTATTATTTTTATTACTATTATTTTTTGAGATACTTTTTGGCTGTAGATATATCCACCCATCAAATTGATATATTCACCTATTTTCCACGGCCGTTTCATGTGAAACGACCCCAAAACGACCGTTTCAAACAAAACGACCTCAATACGATTTGTGGAAAAGGAGGGCCCCCTGAATTTTAAGGTTGTCGTCGTCGCGACACGTCACCTCGTTTTGCCTGAAACTGAAGTCTTATTCTTGGTTTAATAAAGTTTTAGTTTAGTTTTTAATTCTGTTCATTCTGCAGGGTCCTTTATGTAAATTTCCTTTCCGGTTGGTTAGTGACTGTTGTTGTCAGTTTGTGTATATAAGGTCCCTATATCGAGTCTTGTAAAAGTCAGATTTCCGTTCAATAAAATTTCCCTTATTTCTCTTTCAATTTCTTGGTGCCTTAGATTAGATTTGGTATCAGAGCTTTGTTAAGCTCCGGCGACAATCATCCTTCTCCGATTATCGCCTCCATTTTGCCGATTGAGTGTGTTTTGATTCTCCGATCAATCGGATTGTGTTCTTTGTACAATCCGTCATTCTGTAGCAAATTGATCTGAGAATTTGGGGATCTTGTGATCCTCAAGATCTGTAATCATTCACAGATTCATCCTCTCACCTAGAAGGCCTTCTCCGGCGAAGGCAAGATCACCTTCCCAACCTGCTTCACCTGTTTCACCTGTTTCAACCGGAATGTCCACCAATCCACCTCAAACCAGGGAGCACGCTCCAATTGCCTTACAATGTCCCATATTGACGATGACTAACTACACTATCTGGGCTGTGAGAATGAAGGCCATTCTCAATGTGCATAGCCTATGGGAGGTAATCGATACAAACTCCATAACAGTGGTAGATGAGAAGAAGAATGCCATGGCTATTGCATACTTGTATCAGGCATTACCAGAGGATTTAGTGTTGCAAGTTGCCAAATATGATACGGCTAAGGATGTATGGCATGCTGTTCAACAGAGGTTCATTGGGGTTGATAAGGTTGTTAAGGCTAGGCTGCAATCTCTGAATAGTGAATTTCAGGCCTTGAGGATGAATGAAGATGAGTCTATTGATGATTTTGCATCAAGATTGGGTGGCTTGGCCTCTAAAGCCAGCAGTCTTGGTTCACCTTATGAAGAGAAGGTGTTAGTAAGAAAGTTCCTTGACTCAGTTCCGGATAGATTTGTCCACATTATGGCCTCTATTGAACAGTTTGTGGAGTTGGATACTCTGCAACTACCAGAGGCTATAGGGAGGTTAAAGGCTTTTGAAGAAAGGACCAAGATGAAGCCTAAGACTCAACCAGTCAAGACTGAACAATTACTTCTCACTCAGGCAGAATGGCAAGCAAGATTCAAGAGTGCTAGTAAGGATAAGCATTCAGGTGAGTCTAATGGTAAAGGGAATAAATCCAGGGGGGGCTAGTTCATCTAAGAAAAAGATGTTTGATAAAGGAAATAAGTCTAATAAAAATGGAAAAGATAAAAGCAAGATTAAATGCTTTAGATGAGAGAATCTTGGGCATTATGCTTCTGAATGCCCAACTAAACTGAAACAGGAGGCAAACCTGCATGAAATGGATGAAAGTGAACCAGCTTTGTTGATGGCAAGGTGTAATGTGACTGCTGATAAGCAGTTTGTATTCTTGAATGAGTCCAGAGTTATCCCTGCAAAGTATCAACAAGATGCCCTTTGTGAGTCCAGCCATGGTGATTTCTGGTACCTTGACAATGGTGCCTCAAATCACATGACTGGATGTGCTGAAAATCTCACCATCTTAGACAGAAATGTAGTTGGAAATGTCAAGTTTGGAGATGGGTCTTATGTCAATATAGAAGGAAGGGGATCAGTCATACTTGAGTGCAGGAATGGGGAACAAAGGGTTCTTAAGAATGTGTTCTATATACCCTCATTGAAGAACAATATTTTGAGTTTGGGTCAAGCTACTGAGGTAGGGTGTGATATTAGGATGAAAGATGATTTTTTGTGGATGTATGACAGAGAAGGAAGGCTGTTGTTAAAGGTCAAAAAATCACCCAATAGGTTGTACAAAGTGAAGTTCAACATTGGATCTCCCATGTGCTTCTTGTCTGGAATTGACCAAGAATCATGGTTGTGGCATGGGAGATTGGGGCATCTTAGTTTTGACACAATGAAGAAGATGGTACAGAAAGGATTGGTTGATGGGGTCCCAGATGTTCAACAGGCTAATAGAATATGTGAGGCTTGTGTCATTGGAAAGCAAGTGAGGCAGCCTTTTCCCAAACAGACCAAGTTTCATTCTGAGCAGCCTTTAGAGTTGGTCTCCATGGATCTTTGTGGTCCAATCACACCATCTACTCCAGCAGGTAACAGGTATTTTATGTTACTGGTAGATGATTGTTCAAAATTCATGTGGGTATATATGTTAAAAACAAAAGATCAGGCATATGATACTTTCAAGAGATTTAAAGCCTTAGTAGAGGTAGAAACTGGTCATAAGATTAAGTCCTTAAAGTCTGATAGGGGGGGAGAGTTTACTTCAACTGAGTTTAATAGCTTTTGTGATGAAGAAGGAATTAAAAGGCTATTAACTGCCCCCTATTCCCCTCAACAGAATAGGGCTGTTGAGAGGAGGAATAGGACTATCTTAAACATGACAAGAAGTAATATGAAAGCTATGGGAGTCCCTCAGTTTTTGTGGGCAGAAAGTGTGAGGCATTCAGTATACTTACTGAATAGGTTGCCTACAAAGTCCCTAAAAGATAATACTCCTTATGGAAGGTTAAAGGGTAAAAAGCCAGACCTGTCTTTTATCAGAATATTTGGTTGTACTGGTTATGTTAAAGTGATTGCACCAGGGTTAACCAAGCTAGAAGATAGGAGTATTCCAATGGCATACCTTGGGGTAGAAGCAGGGACTAAGGGATACAGAATGTATGATGTCCAGAAGGGAAAAATAGTTATCAGCAGAGATGTGATATTTGATGAGGGTAAGAGGATAAAATGGTCTTTTGGCCATCAGGATGAAAGTACCAGTGCAGGAGATGAAGAAATCACTCCTTGGGTAGACTTTAATGTGCAGGGTCTTGATGAGGTTCATACAGAGATGTTAGATGACCCAATGGGTCATGAGGAGCCAAGTTCTAGTTCTAGTACTAACTCAAGTCCCACTCAGTCTACTCAAGCACCTGTCAGAAAATCAGGAAGGGTACCAGTTGTTCCTATAAGACTGAATGATTATGTCTTAGACCCTAGGATAAGGCTGGGTACTCAGAGGCAGGAGGAAGAGGATAATGTAGCTCTCTTGTTGACTCAAGAGGGTGAGCCTTTGTTTTATCATGAGGCCAAGGATCAAGATGAATGGAAAATGGCTATGCAGGAAGAAATTAATGCCATTGAGAGAAACAAAACGTGGGTTTTAGTTGAACCTCCACCTAAGTGTCATCCTATTGGTCTCAAATGGTTATACAAGATAAAGAGAGATGCTGATGGTCAAGTATCTAAATACAAGGCCAGACTTGTTGCCAAAGGGTATGTTCAACAACATGGCATTGATTATGAAGAAGCATTTGCACCAGTGGCAAGGATTGAGACTATAAGACTCATTCTTGCATTTGCAGCTAAGATGGGATGGAAGGTAAGTCATCTGGATGTAAAAGCTGCATTTTTACATGGTGAATTGCATGAAACTGTCTATGTAAAGCAGCCAGATGGTTATGTGGAAAAAGGAGGAGAACACAAAGTGTATAGGCTTATTAAAGCCTTATATGGACTGAAACAGGCTCCAAGAGCCTGGAATCAGAGATTGAATCAAGTATTGACTGAAATAGGCCTTGAAAGATGCCAATATGAGCAAGCAGTGTATACACATAAACAAGGTAGGTCCAATCTTATTGTAGCTGTTTATGTGGATGATTTGTTGGTCACAGGAAATAGTCAAGCTGAGATAAACAAGTTCAAGGCAGAAATGCTCAAGAGATTTGAGATGACAGATCTGGGTGAGTTGAGCTATTATTTGGGTATTCAGGTGAGTTATGCTGTGGGAGTGTTAAGTAGATACATGCAGTCACCAAAAGAAATCCATTTGAAGGCAATTAAGCACTTGATCAGGTACATTAAGGGTACAATTGGGTATGGGCTGTTTTATAGAAGGCAAGAAGGAGGGAACCTGATTGGTTATAGTGACAGCAACTATGCTGTTGACAGTGAAGATGGGAAGTCAACCTCTGGGAATATCTTCTATTATAATGGGTCAATGGTGTCTTGGCTGTCTCAAAAGCAGAGGACAGTTGCTCTCTCAAGCTGTGAGGCTGAATTTATGTCAGCAACAGCTGCTGCCACTCAAGCTATTTGGTTAAAAAGGATGTTGGAGGTATTGAGTGGAAAAGAGCAAGAAAAAGTTGTTCTTTTTGTTGATAATAAATCTGCAATATCACTAATGAAAAACCCGGTTTTTCATGGTCGATCTAAACACATAAACTTGAAGTATCATTACATTAGGCAATGTGTTGAAGAAAATCAAATCCTGGTTGATTTCATCTGCAGTGAACTTCAAAGAGCAGACATTATGACTAAGCCACTAGCTAGAGTCAAATTTGAAGAGTTTGTCAAGATGATTGGCATGGAAAACTTGAAGAAATGAGCTGATTTCAGGGGGTAGATCTGGTGGGATAACAAGGAATCACAAGTTGCATACAAACTCTATGGAGTCACTGGTGTATACATGATGATTAATTGTTGTTTTGCTGGGTTTATGTTTCTGAATTGAATGAAAGAATTAGGGGGGAGAATGAAGTCTTATTCTTGGTTTAATAAAGTTTTAGTTTAGTTTTTAATTCTGTTCATTCTGCAGGGTCCTTTATGTAAATTTCCTTTCCGGTTGGTTAGTGACTGTTGTTGTCAGTTTGTGTATATAAGGTCCCTATATCGAGTCTTGTAAAAGTCAGATTTCCGTTCAATAAAATTTCCCCTATTTCTCTTTCAATTTCTTGGTGCCTTAGATTAGATTAAATTACTAGCATTCGAGGTAGGGGCGACTGATTGGTGTTAGTTAAAATAAACATATATATATAATTTATAATTTATATACTTTTATTTCAGTTTATAAAACAAAGTTAGATGTAGGTGAACACTATATACTTATATATGTAATCTCAGAGTTCCTACAAACTCTTTTGCGTCTGTTTATGTATAGGTTGATAACACTCAAATTTACAGAGAAGACATCGACTAACAAAAAAGCGAGATCATAGAGCTGTTTTTTTTTTTTTTTTTTTTGAACGGCAAAGATATATAAAAAAACACAACTTGCTAGCTAGAAAAACCTAGCTAAACAAGACAAAACAACAATTACAGATACAACAAAGGGTTGTCTACCCAATTGGCGCTAGACAACGAAAACTTCCTATCTCTATTGGACATAAACAAAAACAAAAAATGCACCACAGAATCAAAGATAGAGCTGTTAATACTCAAGTCAGATAGCAGCATCAGGGTATATATTTGATACAAGGATGATGACAAGCAAAAGTTTGAGATCACTATGTGTAAAAGAGTGTGATCTCACATTGCCACTAAGTAGTGTTGGTACCAAAACAAAATGATGTTACCGTTTTATTTTGGTTACAAGACTATAGAGGTGGAAGTTTGTCAAGAGGTTTGATTAGTGAAACTTTGCATTTATCAACGCTTGTGAATTTGTCATAGGTGACTCTCAAAACCGCGTTTCTTGAAGCTTGATGAAGCCCCAAAATCATGTCGGCACAGTCCCTATATTAAGGTATTAATTAGTAAGATCAGGCCTAACAAAAATACTGTAAAAACTAAATACACAGAGAAACTAGATCTCAAAAGTGCACCTCATCTGAAATTCTTCATAGTGAGAATGCTTGCTTAAAAGTGGGGTCCATGCAGGGGCCAATCGTAGGGTACATCTAGCAATGTAAATAGCTGATGCACATAGCAATGATGGCTTGTAACGTAAAGCATCATATTCCACCAAGCATAGCTCAATGAGAAAAAATGCTAGGTTTTCAAACTGGAATACAATGATTTAATAGTTGTTAGTATTTCCTTGATTTCAAATATGTTTATAAGCAAAAACCGAAAAACTACCTTTTTGCCTCCCTGTGCAGCTTTAAGAAATCTCAGCATGAAAACATAAGGCGTAGGCATATTAAGACGATAGCCTAGCTTCGTTAAAATCGTCGTCTCCTGATGATTAAGAAATTTTAAAAATTTAGAATTAAATGTTGTTAAACATAGAGATGACATCTTATCGAATTTTGTTCACATTTGAGGTGAATTATTTAATTTATTTAAGGATAAATAACAAATAGATTTCCTAAAATTAAATAGATCGATGTAAAAATGAGAAAAAAATACCATTCCAAGCATCTGATCTCTTGTGTATGTCTCTGCTGAGATACTAATCAATTCCATGACCTGGTAAGTATTAAAAAAAAGGTATAGACATGAATTAAAAACAAAGACTTTATTCTAACACTTTATTGTTGTTCTAGTAATATAGTTTTATAATCATATCTTATGTACTGATTATCTTTCAAATCTTTAGAGCATGGGTTTATGGTTTGAACCGTTCCAACTCACTAAAAATAACCTCTTTTAATTCACACCTAATACCCCCACATTATTAGAAACTATAGAAGTCTATGCACCAATACTTAGTAGAATAATGTTTACCTTTGGATGCCAAAAGTCCTCGTACTTTGAAGCTAGTAAGAGTGACGTGAGACCAACTAATTGCATTTCATTTTTCTTAATAGCGACAGTGGACAAGTAATAGTCCAAAAGTGTGACCATCAGGTAAAGTGTCTCTTGCATCAAATCAAATTTCAAATGTACCTGCAGCAACCAACATACGCAGATTAGAAACCTAAAGATGAAACAATAGTTCTAAGTTTCACATCAGCATAACCAAAAAGAAGAATAAACTGAAAGTACTTCTATGAGCCAGTTAATTATAATGCCCCGCATTTGAGGAGTGATATCCGTCTGGATCTCCATATAGTTTTTCAGCGACTGATTTTGTGCCTGCATTCAATCATTAGCAGCAGGTCAAAAAGGTGAAGTGACAAAAACTAACTAAAAAGGAAACGGGACACAAGTAGAAGTGACAAAAAAAAACGTAGCTAAAAAGGTAACAGGTCTAATGTCGTCCAAAATGAAACCTTAATACATAAAGCCTTCTATTCTTCAAAACTAAGATTATTTATTGAAACAAGAAAAAATTGAAGCTAATTATAGTTCCAATAAATTCATAGAAAAAAAAAGTTTCAGGCTGACTCTAATCAATAGCAAAACTGAAACTCAGGATCAATTTCATAATTTTATGGAAACCGAAAGCCTGTTAAAATCTGTTTAGAAAATATTTATAAATATGTTATCTTCTGCATGTGCATATGACATATCTTCTGCATGTGCATATGACAAACGCAAGTTCTGATGGCTCAACATTCAATTTTATTGCAGGAAAATAAGATGCACATAAACATAACAAAAAAGAAATAAAGTATGATAAACTCACTTCTGTAACCCAATAATGCTGATAGATCTCATCAACATACTCAGCAACTTCAAGTTCATTGTCATCATCATAAATGTTCGGCAGGATCTGCTCCTTCTTGACACTGCCTTTATCCTTTAGAAGCTGCACCGAGAATGCATGGAAACAACTTGCATAAAAATATACACACTAAAGAAATTTAAAAAATAATCAAATTATACCAACCTTTGTTCTTTCAATTAGCAAAGATGTGTAGGATTTTCGGCGACCAGGTTTCCCTTTAGTAGTGAGTTTTGATGTACTTGCATCTAATGTAACATCTTGCACAAGTTGCTCACAAGAAATAGACTCAGATCTTGATGTTTCATCATTCTTATTGGATAAAACAGAAGTTGCAGATGTCGATTTGGTAAAAACAGAAGTGTTTCTTGATACCCTTGGAGCTCTAGGAATACCAACAACTGTTTTTATGGATGGCTGGTGGGATATTTTTTTAATTATCAGAACATTTATAAAGATAACTGGCTTACAATTAAGATGTATCTCAATATACCTTCATTGACACCCTAGACAATCTCTGTTTGTTCACCATTGGTTGATGATCTGACTCCCTACCAACAGATTAAAAATAAAATCACAACCTAGTGAAGAGTAACTAATATATATCTTCAAACTAGTTACTAAAAAGTAAAAACTGCAGCACACTCACATTTTTATAGATCCATCACTAACTCTATTCTTCCATCGGGAACTACTTACTTGCGGTACAACTGCCGTGCCAACTTTTGGTTTAACTGAAAATCAAAAATTGAAGAAATAGTTATAGAGTTAGCTATGATAGTATTATAAAAAATTAAATAGGTTCATGTGTCAGAACCAAAAGTGACTCACCAGAGAACCCATATTTTTCCTTGGTCTTTACTCTATTGTCCAAATTTCCCTACAAGTAATAAATATAATGAGCATTTGTATAAAAAAAACAAAAAATAAAATAAATAAAAAATTATGTGGAAATAAATTGCAGAATATAACAAGGCAGAATCATAATTTCTTGACATCGCATTTATCCACCTTGTCAGCATGCTTTAGAACCGGTAGAGATTTCCTTTAAAAAACAAATGGAACCATTAAATAAATAAAAAAATTGGCATAGTAATGTGAAATATAAATAGAAATTGTGAAAATAGAGACCTTGGTGGTGGGCAATAACTCCTTGCGAATTTCCTAATTAAACAAAAAACAAAGATAATGATCACCAATCACTATAACACATTGTGCAACATATGAACTTAAAACCGACAGCACCTTTATTTTTAACAGCAATTTTTTTTTTCACCAAATATCACCAATGCCAAGGTTGAATCTTGGTCTCCACCAAAGAGGCTTTGCCCCTTACCACTAGGCTACAACTTAAGTAGCAAAAAAAAAAAAAAAGATAGCACATTAGCTACCATTACCTTGTTACATCACCCACAACTTCTTGGCCATGTACCCTTGTCTTCGAATTACCATTGAAGACCTTCAAGTGAAAGATTTTGAGCACTCGTAAATGAGTTTGAAAATATAATGCAGAATATAACAGGACATAATCATACTTTCTTGATATCACATTTATCCGCCTTGCCAGCAAGCTTTAGAACTGGTAAAGATTTCCTGTCAAAAAAAAAAGGGAACTATCAAAGCAAATACATTGGCAAAGTAAAGTAAAACATAACAGAAACTGTGAAAAGAAAAAGAAAAAAAAAAAGAAGAAAAGAAAAACCCTTTGTGGAAGGAAATAAATCCTTGCAAACTTTGAAAATAAACAATATAAAAAGATCAAGACCACCAACATTCACAATAACAGATTGAGTAAAAAAGAACCAAAAAAATAAATCAATTAAATATCATTACCTTGTTACATCAGCAACGGGTTTTTGACCCTGTGGTCTTGTCTTTGGATTACCATTGAAGACCTTGAGATCCTTGCTTGATGAAACAGAGGACCTACAAAAATGATACTGAATGTTAAATTTATGCACTTTTTTCAATAGATTAATGAGCGTTATCAGAACTTTTCAAGAGACTAAAGTACAAAATTAGTAAAATAATAACAGGAATAGTGGTTTGCTACCTTTGTGAGTACGTCATCCTTTCCATTTTACTTTTCCTGAAATGTTTTAGACCAAGTGAATTTGTTAAAGTTAGTACAAGGAAGGTAAATTGTCAGACCCATCATTTTTAATCTGCAGAAAGGGATTTAGGATAGCACAAACTGGATAATTAAATAACCCGTTTTCAGATGGAAAGAAGCTCAATATCACTCACCCAGGTTTAGAGACATCAAAAGTATCATTCTTTTGAAATTTACCGCGGGAATTGCTGATGTCCGCCAATACTCTTCTTCCAACATTAGTTTGCGCTGTGACTCATAAATTTGTGAAAAGTTGTATTAGTATGAATAAGAAATCTTAATATATTGAAAGTTAATACTGCATGATGTTTACCAGATCTGATGTTTTTCCCCTTAATATTGCCCAACTTGTTGAGGGCATCCTTCATGATCATTACAAAAAAAAACATGGGAGTGAATTTTCCAAATAATGTATTGAGTTAAAAGACTACATTCCTCATTTAGCACTATGTATACAAGCTTTGTAAGAATCAAGGCAGTTAACCTTCTGACTATTGGCATTTATCTGACCGGTTTCAGCTTTGACTGGAATAGATTTCCTTCTACAAAAAGAAAATAGGTTCAATATAGTCAATTGTTACAAGAATCAGCATGCATCCTCAAGAATACTAAATCAACTCATGAATACATACAAAGAAGAAAAAACAACTCCTGCTACGAATAAACCTTCACTTTATGTCAATAAAACAACCATCAAGTTCTCACTTCTCAAATATTCCCCAATTACAACCATTTGAACAGCTTATCAAAGGATTCCATCTATTCATCTTTAATATTGTCCTCTTTTAAAAATGGCATGTGTGTTTCATTGCATCGTCCACGTTTAACAGTGGCATGCCTTTTTCATTGCATCGTAATATGTAACATGTGGACCGGTTGTCCCTTTAGATTGATGATTATAAGTTTCTTCACTGCAAATGAGTGAGTGACAACCTATCTACAAACACAACTCCATTCTTAATTATATTCCACTATTTTCATTTCAGATTGCACCACTTGCTTTCTTCAGTTTTGACTTCCAACATATCACTTTGCCTAAGGAGGATATTTAACACCACTAGTGCTAGTAATGCCCTACTGCGTTTTTTTACAATACAGAAAACACCTGAAGATATATTCTCAGAATAAGTACAGTATGTATATGCGTAATGCATCGACACAAACACTAAATAGTAGATCACAATTGGATTTTAAAAGGAATAAAGCGCTATGAGGCGCTTAGGGTCCTAGAAGCCAAGGCATGAGGCACCCATATTTATAAAATACTATTCATCAATTCTAGATAACATTTTCTACTTGTAATCCTTAAACAACCAAAGTTAACATGATAAAAATAAATGAACACAAGAATAATAATTTAAAAGCATTAACTACCCTATCTGTGAGACTACAGTTTAAGTATCATGATATAAAAAGAAACAAAGAATCAGAACAACTTATTTTCCATATCTCTTAGCTACTCCACACACAAAGTGTCAGCAAAAGAAATGCACTACCAACCAACCAACGGAAAACCCTATAAACAAAAGCAATACCGAATTAAAACTTACTTAGTTTTAGCGGCAACATGATCTGAATCATTAGTCTTAACCTTATCCTCTTCTGTATACACCCTTAAACTTCTGACTCCACCTGTTTGTTGAAACAATTTTGAGAAGTAATAAGTATAACACAGACTGAATACACTTAAAAGAAACAAGTTGTGATGAGAGAAAACTTAAATACCGCTCTTCATCGTCACCCGGTCGCCTGAAACCCTGCGCTTGAATGTGCTTAACCCCTTGATTTACGAAACAGAAACATGAATCCAATCGGTGCGGTAAATACGGTAGCAAAATCAATTAGGGTTTTCCGAAGGTACCTTAACAACTACCATTGTTTCACCTGCTTCGCATCTGCAACCGATTCAAAAACAAAATTGAGATACGACAAAGAGATGACGAGTAAACAGCGGGAATTACTGCGAATCGCGAGGAGAAACCAAGAAAGTATCTGACCTAGAAAGAAATCAGCCAGCGAGGTTGTGACGGAGGGATCTGAGGTATTTGAAAAATTGGGGATTTCTTCACCTTTTTGGCCGTTGGGTTCCGCAATTTTGAGTTTTTAACACCTTGTTTGAATTTGAAATGATACGGTGACTTCACCTTCTTTTTTCTTTTTTCAAAGAGTAATTACACAGAAAGTCCTTTTATTATGTTTTACCAAAATTTCAATTATATTCTTTAAGGCTATCCGTAGTGGATGGAGCCCCTTGTGGGCGTTATGCGCCATGTGGCGTCCGTCAGCATGAGAGGCTCCATGGAAAAAATGGTGTAGTGGGGCTCCATGTATAACCCCCCCTCAATCATTACCTAATTATTTATTTAATCATTTTTTATATAATTTAATATTAAACATATTAAAAACTAAAATTAAAAAAAAACAAGACATAAAAACTAGAAAAAAAAATTTTAAAAAAAACAAACTTACAACATTCTTAAAAAAAACATCACATGAAAATTAAAAAAAACAAATCTAGATTTAAAAAAAAAAAACATCTAAAGGCCATAGTCTCTCATGATATCCGCTCGAATTTGCAACGCGAGGCTTCGGGCGGGTTCTTCATCGGGGAGCGGTTGCATGAGCCTCTCCAACGCCTTTTCTTTTTTCCGAGCTTTAACGGTATTGATTTGTTCTCTCTTAAGTGTCAAAAAAATCATCAAAACGTTCGCGCATTTCTTCATGGCGGACGGAGTAGTCGGAGGATGGTGCTTGACTTGCCGATGAGGACCCCGCTCGTTTCGCCTTCGCCTTTGCCTTTGCCTTGTCCCTACCCGGCGCCCTAGGCCGCTCGATTTCGACATCCTCGTCGTTATCGTTCAAATCGTTCAAATCAAATGCCCGACCGTCGAACATGTTAGGGGAGTCGGCGACGGCGGCGGATGACGACGTTTTTGATTTTTTACTTGGTCGTCTTGTCGGCTTTGTGAGGTCCGATTGATTCAACCACTTTGGTGCATCTCGAACCACTTGCCAAGCCTTGAGGTTGTTAAACGCCGGCGCGTTTGCTCGATACTCCGCCATTGCCGCTATGATGATGTCTTGGTCGTCCGCACCGCTCGGTCGACTACTTTTAATCCGACCGTATACATTGGAAAAGGCTTTCATCCGCTTGTTCATCTCCGTCCATTTTCCCGAGAACGAATCGTTAGCTCGGTACGGCTCCCTTTCATCTCCGCGAAAAACTTGCGACGAATCTCCGACCAAAAACTCACAAGGTCTTTACTATTACCTGCGTTTAAAAAATAATAATTAATAACTTGAATTTTTTAAATTCTTTAATTTGAATGTAATAAAAAATAATAATTAAAAAGTGTATTATTTACCGTGGATCGGATCCTCCGACGTGTCAAGCCACGATCGAGCTAATGCCACCTCCTCCTCCTCGGTCCAATGTTGCACCACTTTTCGTTGTATCGGTTCGGTGGTGTCTTTTTTCTTGTGAGATCGCCGTTTTCTCGGTCCGACCGGCGCCGCCTCCTCTTGCGTCTCTGGAACCTCCTCGGGTTCGTCCGGAGAAACCGCGATGGGTTCTTGTGAAGAGGGACGAGAAGGTGGGGTAGGAGATGGAGATGGAAAAGGTTGCTACGGTGAATAACCTTGGCTCGATTGAAATGGAGCAAAGTTTTGTTGCGAGTAGGAGTTGAAGCCAAAGTTTTGGTATGGGAAAGGTGGGAAGGCTTGTGGCGGGGGCGTCATGTTCGCAACATACGCGAACAAACCATCGTCACGCAGTTGTTGCTCGGGCTCGTTTGTTCGACGTGGGGCTTGGAAGGGCGAGTTTGAGGAAGGTCCACCACGAGGAAACATTTTGATTGTTGTAGGTAGAAGAAATTTTATAAAAAAGTGAGAGATGAGTGGAGGAGTGTGTATAAAAATTGGATGGAGAGGTTTAATTTATAGTGTTTAAATTTGGTTAAAAAAAAAGAAAAGCAAATGACCGTTCAACGGTCGGATTTTTAAAACAAGTCAGAGTTCACGGCGCCATTAACATGGCGCTCCTCCACCAATTCGCCTAACATGGCGCCCCGGGGGGGTGGGGAGGGGCGTTATGAGGGGCGCCATCTTAGGGA
>JBCNJP010002812.1:0-63016 GCA_039602395.1 Deinandra increscens subsp. villosa | reverse complement strand
AATGTCTTAGAATTACGTTATCTTCAATTCTGGAAACAAATATTAAAAAAAAATTAACGGTTATTTTTTTTTCAGTGTGATACACATGTGTATCACGTGTGATACACATGTGTATCATCATCATTACTTGTTGGGCTATATTTAATTAAGGCATGAACATTAGTTATTGGGCTAGTTTATTGTTTTGGGCTTATTAGTTATTGGGCTTATTATAGTTTACGATTGGGCCATGTGGGCTGCTTTCTTATTTACGATTTTTATTAGGGCTTGTATGAGGTACTATATAAGCCTCACTTGTTTATGATTTTGTCAAGCTTTTCTAATACAATATTCAGTTTACGATTTCTGTGCTCTCATCAGTTTACGATCAGCTTCATCAAGTAGTGATATTCATTCAAGACTTGGTCTTTTCATTGGATCTAGTCTATTTCTTCTACTTGTTTCTTGAATCAATCACACATTTGAGGATTCCGCACTCATTTGTGATTAGATATCGTGTTGTCGGTTTGATCTCGGACCTACAATTGGTATCAGAGCTAAGAATCATTGATTCGAGGCTCACACGATATTGATTCAAGCAGTTTTCTGGGTTAAAGGGTTGTTTTTTTGAAAATTTGAAGGCTTCTTTGGTGTTTACGAGTCTGCTGCTGCTGTTTTTCGAGTTTACGAGTGGTCCTGCTTCAAGATCAGGATCGGAATCGAGTTTACGACATCAAGACTGCATCTTTGGGAGTTTACGATCTGTACTTTTGGTGTTTACGATTTTTCCTGGTCGTAATCGGTGTTTACGATTTTGCATTACCGGAAACGCGGAGTCGTAATCGGAGTTTACGATCAATTCGGATCGTAATTGGTGTTTACGAGTTTTTCTAATCGGAATCAAGGGTTTACGACTATCGGAGTCGTAATCGGAAATCGTAATCAAGGGTTTACGATTCTCACAATCGGATTTGGTGTTTGCGATTTGGCTTGGATCGTAATCAGAGTTTGCGATCGTAATCAGGTGTTCTTGGCCGTAATCACTTTTGTTTGGACATTTGGACTTTAGTTTTAGGTTCCCTAAGCTTACGTAATGGATTTCGAACCAAGTATGTATCAGAAGTTGGATTTTGAGATTGGATCCATCACTCGCCCACCTAGACTCACCTCGGCGGATAACTTTTTGGAATGGAAATATCGATTTGAAAATCACTTGAAGAGTGTTGACCTAAGACTCTGGAGGGCAGTTATTCATGGACCATTCACACCTACTCACGCAGAAGGAGTTAATGCAGGGAAGGTCAAGACAGAAGATGAGTATGACGATGATGATTGGGAAAGATGAAACAAAGCAGAAAGATCTTTTGCCATCATGACTATGGCATTAACACAAGATGTTGCTCAAGGATTTAAACACTGCAAGACCGCTAAGGAACTCTGGAACGCTTTGGTTGTGGCTTATGAAGGGAATCCTGACATAAAGGCAAGCCGCAAGCAAATGCTGAAGCAAAAGTTTAATCTGTTCAACCATGTTCAAGGTGAATCCTTTGAGGCTCAGGTGCAGAGGTTTGTGTCTCTGATGGCTGAAATGTCCAGCTATAATGTTGAACCAGACAAGGAAGACGAGAATCTGAAATTGTTGAATAGTTTGCCCAAATCTTGGAACACCAATATCTCTATCATCAAGGACAACAACAAACTGAGTGAACTATCTCTTGATGAGCTAATCAACAAACTCAAGTCCAAGCTAATTGATGACAAGCAGAGAGAGTTGAACCATATAAGCTCTCTTAGTTTGGCGGGGAAACTAAATCAAGCTCTGTTGTCACAAGATGTGGAGGCTAAGCATGAGGTAAAGTCAATTGGAAATGGATCAAGCTCAGTCGCAAAGTCAACTGCTTTTGTGGCTCAACCTCAAGGAAGTTCAAGTGGAAGTGTCAACCCTAATGATACTGAAAACGCTTGAGCGTGTGGATCTTCTACTTAGTCGTATAGAAATCAATGTAATACGAGTTGAAACACAGAGAGTAAATACAACTGAGACTTGTATTAACCACAGAGACCACAGAGTACACTTAGAGAAAGTTATAACACGGAAGCCCCGCAATTCTATACAAGACGAACATATTTATAGGCTGAAAACACGACTGGCTGAACCTCAGGTTCGGCCAAGCTTCGGCGGCTCCGAACCTGGAGTTCGGCCAAGGTTCGGCCAGACCTAAACTTGTACGATCCGTCTTGTTCTCGATACTTCACATGACGATCAGGAACCATGTATCAACAAACTCCCCCTCGGCATGTGTAGTATCATCTCCTCTTAATAAAATTTGTATCTTGTATCTTCAATCAAACTCTTCCTTGATATAGACGAAGAATTCAATCTTGAATACTTGATATTGCAACGTGTATAGCCTCTGTATCAACAACCTTCAGAAGACTTGAAGTTGTGATGTTCTCTTTCCACTTAGAAACCTGCCAACATAAATAATCTTGGTCCAAAACGTCTCTTCGAGACTCCAAGATATTTTGATTTTGAAAATGATTTCGTATTCCGTGTTGATCAATCGAAAACAAATCAGAAACAAAATCTTTTTGGCTTTTAGAAACTTTATATCAAAAACACACCTAAAATCTTTTTGATATTTTCTAATAATGAAAACTAAATGCAGTAAAGAAACAGACACTATTTTGTCTTTTGTGAGAAAGATCACAACTTGGGATCATATTGGTCATAACATGTTGAACTACACTTCAATTTCGATTATTGTAGCACATAAGCCATGCCGATTGCAGATATAATTTGTCCAAATTTAAACTCTGGCACAATCATACTCATAACATCTGGATATGTTAAGGTATTTATTAGATTTGCATTGATCAGTGTACCCCACACTATCAGACATACTCAAATATGCTTTGTTTATCACATTTTGTGATTTCACTTGTGATATTAATCACATAATGATTGTAACCATGATATAGTCAACTGTGTTCCATGCAAAAAGAAATAAGAACGTTAAATCGTCTACCTTAAGGTCGATCTTTCGATACGCAGATAAGGCCTCGGATTTAACAAAATAAGAAAATAAAACAAGTTGAAATTGTATAACTCAACAACAATCAGGTCGGTACTCCCGTACACGCAGAGAAAGTCCGATGAGTTATACGAAACACCAAAGAAAATAAAGCAGAACGTCAAACGAACAACGATCAGGTCGGTCTTTCGACACGCAGAGAAAGTCCGATCGTTTGACAAAATAAAGAAAATCAAACAAGGTTAAATCTTTGCAAAATGAACACATGTATACACAGTGACTTCTCATTTTATTGTTCACATATCTTTTTCTTGATATATCATGAGATATGCATCAAGATGTTGTCCACTAGGTCAAGCATCAGAGTTAGTGTATATCACATTTGTATACTTTCTGATTTGCCGAGCCTACCATGCACATCGATCAAATGGTCTTATGGCTTTTTCATCTATTTTATCCATGAGTCAGACACTGTCAGCCAATGTACCATCATTTCCCAAACATGTCGGATACAATTTCTCATTTTTCAATGTTTTTGGCTTTTTCAAATTTCTCCCCCTAAAAATGACAACTCTATTTATAAATTTTCATTTTTACGATTTGAAAAAAAAAAACACACTATTTTTGTATTTTTGCAAAAACAAACTCCCCCTCAGAATGAGACGGAGTGAAAAACCAAGAAAAATTGATCAACCAACACGAATACTTGCAGTTTAGCTTTGTGAAAACAAAAAAATGAATTGGAAATTCAGTTTAATTAGAACAGATATTTCACAATCAACAATTATCCAATCACTGAAAGGTCTTCTTGAAACACCTGTTGACACCAAATAAATCATTAGTCGCTCTGGGATCGACCCGATGTAACATCGTCGGGTCGCCCGGTGTCTTCCACAAAATCTTTGTTGGCCTTGGAAACAACTTTTGGTTTCCAAATTTGTAAAATTTTCAATTTTTGATCAGAACCTGAGTCAGACTCAACCGACGTACTTGGTTTAGACCAAGACGATTTACGATTTGATTTTATCTTTGGGGACCATGGTTCATCAAAAATCTGACCTTTGTTATCCACATATTTAGCAGTGTTGTGGATATATGCAGTCGTCGGACAATCAGCAGCAAGATGTCCAGGTTGACGACATACATAACAAAGTCTTTCTCGAAAATTGTTTGAAAATGATTTTGATTTTGAAAAACCAGATGAATGCTCAGAATCAAAATTGTCAAAGAAATCATCAGAGGAATCATACCTAGGAGATGGACTCCTTGAAGATGACGATCTTCCAGAATAATAAGTGAATTCCTTCTGAGATGGTGATTTCTTTGCATTCTTTGCTTTAGGAGCCTTGGTAAATTTCACCGGTTTCTTTGTTTGAATCAATTCTTCCTTCACAACAAACCCCACACCTTTGTGTTTGGAGCCTGAAATCTTTGAAGTACTTGAGGAAGAACCCGAAACTTCTCTTGCCTTAGCTTCACTTGTGAATGTAGCTTTGATATCCTTCAGCCTGTTCTTCTCAACCAACACTTTTTCTTCTTCAGTTGCAGATGAAGAACTTGACACAACCTTATCAAAAACCTTCTCATTCTCCAACAAAACAGACTTTGACACAAATTTTGGAGCTTCACCCAAAGATTTTTCCTTCTTTTTGGACTTAGATTTGTTCTTCTTGGGTGGAGTAGCAAACTTAGAATAATCATGCAATTCATCTTTTGGATCTATCTGAGCAGCAGTAACTTCAGTTAAATCCACTGGTTGAGGAACCAAGTGAACATCAGCCTTCTGAGAACTATCTGAACTCTGATCCTGCTTGTATAAGAAATTTAGCATTGTTGGTGATAAATTGCAATTCTTCACTTGCCGTTTCAACTCCAAAATCTCCAGTTTATATTGATCTTTTGTTGAGCGTCAAAAACTTCTTTCCGTGACTTGATGAATTTTGCATTGAGATCATCATATTCATAAGTTTGTAGCTTTCGGATCTCACATTCAGCAAATAATTCTTCAAGAACACTTTCTCTCTTTTTCTTGTAAATCTCAACATCTTTAGTCAACACTTCATTCTTGTCACGATAGAGAGTATTTTCATCTTGAAGCATAGAAATTTTGTTCTGAAGCTTTTCAACAGTAACAGCAGTTGTAGCAATAAGAGCTGTAGCTTCTTCATACTTCTTCTGAACCGGATAACTTTTCTCAAACAGATTTTCAAAATCTTGAGCTGCATCTAAAGCTTCTGCTTTTGCTTTCTCACACTCTTCAGCCAATGTTGCTTTCTCTTTTAAAACATCTTCATGAACATGAACCAACTCATAATACTTCTTTTGAAAATCTTCCAATTCTTGCTTTAACACCACTATTTCTCCAGTCGATATTTGACGACTTTGTTCAAAACTCTCAATCTCCTTGAGTAATCTTTTACACTTAGAACATTCAACCGCTTCAACTTTTGAACTCTCAGGAATTTTAGGTAATTCTTCTTGAACCATGGAGACACTTGAATAAGAATCAGAATCAGTTAAAATGCTATCATCATCAATATGACGAACA
Source organism: Deinandra increscens subsp. villosa (assembly GCA_039602395.1). Classification (NCBI taxonomy): domain Eukaryota; kingdom Viridiplantae; phylum Streptophyta; class Magnoliopsida; order Asterales; family Asteraceae; genus Deinandra; species Deinandra increscens. The sequence goes on along the minus strand of JBCNJP010002812.1, from coordinate 57,454 downwards.
GTCAAAGCAATTGCAGGTTTAGTATTATTCCTTGTAGCTTCAGTATCTGCATTCCATGCAAACTCATTTGGATGTTGAAAAATATTGGTCCAATCATGAGCAAGAGTAGCAGATTTCATCTTAACCTTCTCAGCTTTATTTGATGGATGATACACCAAATGTGCATGTTGACCAGTCTTCAATTTATGATCTGCAGAGCTTGGACATTCTCGAGCAAAGTGACCATAATTTGAACACTTATAGCATTTCACCTTAGACTTGTCCAAACCAATCTTTCCTTCCTGATTCAATCTCTTCTTCCCCGTTCTATTGAAAAACTTCTTCGTTCGTCGAACCAGCATTGCATACTGCCAATTTAGATCCATTTCCTCCAAATGATCATAATCAATCTGATCATAATCTTCATTTGCTAACTCAGCATTACTCACAGCACCCGTGATAACACCAAAATACGAAGATACCAAAGCAGACATTAATGCATTATAATCATCAACAGTTTGAGCAGATAATGCACTAGAAGTCGAAGAACTCGGAATTGAAACAGTACAACCAGCAGATGAATAACTTGAAGTTTCAGATTTACCTGCCAGAAAGGCTGTTGGGGGTGCAGAATTAAGAATATTCGATTTCCCAGCATTCATTGTAGAATCATTCTCACCATGATACACTGCAGGATTCTGAATTTGTGTAGGAAGAGACTTGTTCACCATCAATTCCATATCCCTAGCCTGAATTCTTTGAACTAAATCATTGAAAGACAATCCTTGAAAATCCTTGTCATGAGTAATCATCATAACATAATTCTCCCATTTTTCAGGTAGAGCTTCCAAAATCTTCTCTTTCATATCAGCTTCGTCTTTAGTAAGATTCACCAAGCGCATTTCACTCATCAGATGAGCAAATCTTGCAATCAGATTGGGAATCGTTTCATTCTGATAATGTTTGAAACTATCAAACTCTTTCTTCAAAACCTTTTGTCGACTTTTCTTGTACTGGTCATTGCCTTCACATCTTTTCTCTAAAGCATCCCATAGACTTTTCGATGTGTAGTTACCAGCAAATTGATGAAGTAACTCTTTAGGCAATGCCATCGTTAAAGTACCATATGCCTTTTTCTCAGCTTGATAAGCTTTCTTTTGTTCAGAAGACATTTTTCTTTGAAGTATAGGTTCACCAGTTTCATCTTTAGGGTAAATATATTGCTTAGTGAACGCTAACCACATATCAATGTCATTTGTATCGACATATGCTTCAAACCGTTTAACCCAACTATGATAATCTTCCAACTTTAGCAATTTGGGAACTTTCTGACTTGTTCCAATTTCATTATCATAGTTCATCATCGTTTGCATAGTCGCTTGAACTGAGTTTTGAATAGCCGCGAACGCTTGAAAATCGAACATTTTTGAAACACAGGTTACTGTTCACTCCGAACCTCGTCCGAACCTAATAAACCCTCCGAACTTCCTCCGAACGTGGTCCGAACTCAGAAACACAATCCAAACTCTCTCCGATCTCTCACCGAACCCCGTTAACTCCGAAATACTCCGAACGAGCTCCGAACTTTCACCGAACTACGAAACAGACTCCGATCCTTCACCGAACTCCTCCGAACGTACTCCGAACCTGGTGTTCGGAGCGGTTATGCCAAGCGTACTCCGAACCTGGAGTGCGGAGCAGTTACGCCGAACCTAGAGTTCGGCCGAACGCGAATTTTCGGAAAAATTTGGAGAAACTCACTGAAATCGACACCTCTCGAGCTGTAAACACTCAATCAACTGAAAACGAACAAACAGAGACATATTGAACGTAAATCATGATGATTTGTACGAGAATTTTGAGAAATGAAGATAAGAAACAAGTTTTAAAGGTCAAAAATGTGAATTTGAACTCGATAACTCGAAAAACACTAATCTCCGACTAGTAGAGTAAACCTATAGCTCTGATACCAATTGAAAACGCTTGAGCGTGTGGATCTTCTACTTAGTCGTATAGAAATCAATGTAATACGAGTTGAAACACAGAGAGTAAATACAACTGAGACTTGTATTAACCACAGAGACCACAGAGTACACTTAGAGAAAGTTATAACACGGAAGCCCCGCAATTCTATACAAGACGAACATATTTATAGGCTGAAAACACGACTGGCCGAACCTCAAGTTCGGCCAAGCTTCGGCGGCTCCGAACCTGGAGTTCGGCCAAGGTTCGGCCAGACCTAAACTTGTACGATCCGTCTTGTTCTCGATACTCCACATGACGATCAGGAACCATGTATCAACAGATACGAATGATCCCAATTTTGCTCTTGGCATGGGTTTTATGAACAGCTACCATGCTCTCATGGCCGGAACTCTTGTGCCTACTGATATGTTGTCTGGTGAGCTAAACCAGATAAATCCTGAAGATGTTGAGATGTTGGATGTCTCATGGCAGATGGCTATGGCAGTCTTCAGAGCAAAGAAGTTCATGGCAAAGACTGGGAGAAACGTCTGGAAAGATCAAGGTAAGATAAGGATGGGGTTTGACAAAAGCAAGCTGAGGTGCTACAATTGTGATGAATACGGGCATTTTGCTAGGGAGTGCACTAAGCCTAAGAAAGAGAAGGTCGAAGAGAAGAATGCTGCTGAGGTCAAAGGAAAGGGAGAAGCAAAGGCTCTGGTTGTTCAGGAAGGAGGCGGTTATGATTGGACTCCTCAATTGAAAGAGTTTAGTATGTCTCATGCAATGATTGCTGCCATGGAAAGGGATGAAGAGGAAGAGCACGCTTTTGTTGTTACTGATGAAACTCCTGTGGAAGATAAAGAAGCTTTCGTTGCTAAAGCTGAAAACCTCAAGGTATATTCTGATCCCACTTGTGCTTGTATAATTCCTGGTCTTAGACAAATCTGTAAAAATTACCAAATAGAATTGTTTGAGATCAAGTGTGAAAGGAGTTCATTTAAGGGTAGATGGCAGAAAAATGAGGAGAAGGTTAAAACACAAAAGCTAGACATAGTAAAATATCAAAAACTGGCAACTGAGAAAACTCTCCTGTATGACAATGCTAAGTTAGAAATAGCTGAGCTTAGAAATCAGGTAGATGAGATCACACATAAGTACAATGAGTTGCAGGTTAAATTTGATATGAATCAAACGAAAAGCAAAAGAATGTTAGGATGGGAAAGGACAAGGGTGGAATAGGAATTAGCTTCCCAGACGCAAGTAAGAACAATATTCTTCAAGATAACTCTAGAGATATCATAGGAATCATCTTTGAGGAGGACCAGATAGACAGATCTGAATCAGGAACACATGAGATAGGACCTCCCTTAGATAGTGTTCTGGTAGGAGTAACACCCTTGACCCCTCAGGAAATAGAGAATGAGAAACACATGTCTTATGGGTTGGGTAATCAGGATAAAATTGTGACTGACACTTGTGAATCAAGTACTTCCCAGGAGTCATTAAACAATGATGTTGGACCTGCTGATAGTTTTGTTTCATGTGCAGATGAAGTAGGTATTGAAGATGTATCTGGGAAGGATGCAGAATGTTTGAGAGTTAAACAGTGTCATGTGTCAAGTAGTGTAGTTTCCGATTTACCTAAAGATGATGTACTAGCATCAGTGTCTGAATTGAATGTGTCTAGGTCTATGAAATTAGTTGTGTCCAAGTCCTTGAAACATGTTTCAAATTCTAGTAATGAAATTCATGGTTTTAAAATGCGTGTGCCTAACACTAAAGTAGGACGTGAGACCAAACCCAAAGATTTTGTGGATTATCCTCAGGTTGTGTCTGCTTTTAATAGGACAAAAAAATCTAAATCGGAACAATTTTGTCTGATCACACAACCTGAAAGGGATACAAAACATGTGATACACAAATGGGATGATAAGCCAGAGTGGAAATCATCGTACCCAAGACGTTCATATTTGTGTAGCCATGTAAATGGGCCTAGACCTATGAATTGTTTTCAATGTGGAAAGCCAGGACATTTTGCTGCAAATTGCTTAAATAGACCTTATCAACCATACTGTCCGCAAAACCCACGGACCAGTATGTTACAGAAAATGATGGCAGGAGAAAACAAAAACAAAAAACAACAAGCTTTGTCTAAGGGGAAGCAGATTTTAGAACCAATGAAGACTGAACAGTCTAAGGTTTTGAACACAAAAGCTCCAATGACAAAGCATGTTGAAGAAAAGTGGAATGTGACTAGACCTCCAAACTCATCTTACAAACCTAAGGGAGTTTATCAAAGAAAAGACAAAATGAAAACAAAACCTTTTGAGAAACAAGTGCCTAAAGTCAACCATGTTGCTAAACCTAAGGGCAAAGCAGTTATTGAAAAACCAAAAGTGGTCACTCAAACAAAACAGATGGTTTATACTAAATTGAAACTTGAGTGGACACCTATTGTTAAGTCAAAAGGTAAAAAGGTCACATCTCCATCAAAGAAACAGTCACCAGCAAAGAACTCTACTAGCAGTTCTAAACCACAGAAACAACCTACTTAGAAACCTAAAGTCAATGCTCAAACTTTGAGTGAACCTGAATCTAAAGCAGGAATGTCTTTCAAATTGGTTAACTACATTGACTCTAAAGGAGTGCCCAGATCGGTTATGACCTGGGTACCTGACTCTAACTAATTTCCAATTTTGTAGGGACAGCCAAGTAGATCTATCAACAATCTCTGGTACGTTGATAGCTGTTGCTCCCGACACATGACCGGAGACTTATCCCTTTTGGAAGAGGTACAAGACTTCAATGGCGGAGGAGTATCTTTTGCAGGTGGGGTAGGTGGAAGAATCAGTAAGAAAGGGGTTGTGAAGAGTGGAAGCTTGACTTTTTCTGACGTACACTATGTAGAGGAACTGTCTCACAGTTTGCTCAGTGTGTCGCAAATGTGTGATAAAGACTTTTCAGTCCTGTTCATCAAGAAGGAATGCATATTCCTAAAGCCAGGCTTCGAAATTCCAGAGGAGTGCATCTTAATGCGTACTCCAAGAAGAGGAAATTCTATCAGATGAACTTGGGCAAACCTCCAACTACTGAAGAAGCCTGTCTTATCTCAAAGCAAAATGAGAATCTAGCATTATTATGGCATCGTCGCCTGGGGCATGCCAATATGAAGAATCTGTCTAAGCTGGCTAAAGGAGAGCACGTTAGAAATTTACCAATCAAAGATTTCTCGTCTGTGGAGAAATGTGTGGCTTGTGCTAAGGGGAAGCAGCACAAGTTGCCACACCTTCCAAAGGTTGTAAACTCTGTCTCTTCTGTACTTCAACTCTTACATGTGGATCTTTTTGGTCCCATGCAGGTACAAAGCATCAGCAAGTTTTCTTATTGTCTCGTAATAGTGGATGACTATTCGCGGTTTACTTGGGTCTTCTTTTTATCAAACAAGTACGAAACTCCGACCCTTGTAAAACAGTTCGTCACACTTTTAGAAAACCAGCTGAACAAGAGAGTGAAGGGCATAAGAACTGACAATGGAACAGAATTCAAGAATGCAGAGTTGAACATGTTTTATGGTGAGAAGGGTATTGAAAGGCAGTTCAGTGCTCCTTATACACCACAACAGAATGGAGTTGCAGAAAGAAGGAATAGGACACTCATTGAGGCAGCGAGAACAATGATGTGTGAAGCCAAACTACCAATCTTCTTTTGGGCAGAAGCGGTGAATACAACTTGTTATGTGCAAAATAGAGTACTTTTGAATAAGCGACACAAGAAGACTCCATATCAGATTGTTTATGGAGAAAAGCCAAGGGTGGGGTACTTCAAGACCTTCGGATGTCCATGCACGGTGCTAATTCAGTCCGATGTAGGGAAATTCAAAGCCAAACCTGATGAGTGCTATTTTGTCGGTTACTCAGCAAATAGTGCTTATCGCGTGTACAACAAAACCACCAAATTGATTATTGAGACCTTTGATGTGGATTGGATGGAGGATAATCCAACTGATGCGGGTACTGGACCAGATTGGGTCTTTGACTACGGATCACTGTTTGAAGGTTTCAACTTCTCCAATGTTTTCCACAATCTGGGAGAAGAAGAAGATATCATTGCACCTAGTTCTGAAGTGAGGCCACATGTGGAAAGAGCATCGGCAGAGACTTCACGAAATTCTAATGCAAATGTGCCAGAATGTTCAGGAACACGCGATGCTCCAGTGGATTCTCAAGGCCCAGGTATGTCTGATAATATTATTAATACTAACCTGCCTGTTACTGCTTCAGTGCCTGATATCCAAGAGAGTAGAATAAACAGAGATCATCCACTCAGTAACGTGGTTGGGCCAGTGACAGCAGGAGTCACCACTAGAAGCCGCACGGGAAACATTAACTTCTGCATGTTCTCCTGTTTCATTTCCCAGATTGAGCCTCCAAATGTGATGGTTGCTCTCAAAGATCCAAATTGGATGGAGGCCATGCACAATGAATTGAATCAGATCTCAAAGCTGGGAGTGTGGCGACTTGTGAAGAGGCCAGCTGACAAGAAGGTTATTCCTACGAGGTGGTTATATAAGAACTAAAAGGATGACACCGGAATTATTGTCAGAAACAAGGCGAGATTGATAGTACAAGGGCACAGGCAAGTTCATGGGACTGACTATGATGAGGTATACGCTCCGGTGGCAAGATTGGAAGCAATTCGGATCTTTCTGACTATAGCAACGTATCTCAATTTTACGGTACATCAGATGGATGTGAAGACTGCCTTCCTTTACGCAGAGATGAATGAAGAGGTTTATGTAACTGAACCACCAGGGTTCATAGATGAAGAAAATCCTGACCATGTTTATCTGCTGGATAAAGCCTTGTATGGTTTGCATCAAGCTCCGAGCACCTGGTATGAAACTCTGTCCAATCACTTGGTGGAGAATGGATATACAAGAGGAGTGGTTGATCAAACGCTGTTTAGAAAGAGGGTAAAGGAGGACATAATCATGGTGCAAGTTTATGTAGATGACATTATCTACGGATCAACAAACGAGGAATTGTGCACTGAATTTGAAGAGATTATGAGGAAGAAGTTTGAAATGAGTGACCAAGGGGAGATGAGTTTCTTTCTTACATTACAAGTAAAACAGGATGTATCTGGAATTCTTATTCATCAGGCAAAGTATGTGAATGAGATTCTGGAGAAATTCAAGATGCAGGATTGCAAGCCCATTTCCACTCCCATGGCATCCAGACCACTTTTGTCAGCTGATCTTAATGGGGAACCAGTGAGTGAATTCCAGTATCGGTCGATGATTGGATCACTTATGTACTTGACAGCCAGCAGGCCAGACATCATGCATGCAGTTTGTGTGTGTGCACGTTATCAGGCTAACCCTAAACTTTCACATTTATCTGCTGTTAAGCGTATCTTTAGGTACCTGAAGGGCAAGCCTAGGCTTGGTCTTTGGTACCCAAAGAACACTGATTTTTAATTATATGCTTTTACTGACAGTGACTATGGAGGTAGTGACCTTGACAGGAAATCTACTACTGGAGGATGTCAGTACCTGGGAGATAGGCTCATCTCATGGCAGAGCAAAAAGCAGCATACCGTATCAAAATCAACTGCCGAAGCTGAATACGTGGCAGCATCTGCCGGTACTTCACAGGTAGTATGGATCCAAAATCAGCTCACAGATTACGGTATGGAATTCGTTAACACTCCTATCTTTTGTGATAACGCTGCTGCTCTGGAAATTGTAAAAAACCCCGTCCAACATTCCAAAACCAAGCATATAGACATAAAGGTACATTTCATTCGTGATTGCTATGATCGGGAGCTAATTCAGCTTCAAAAGGTAAGCTCCGATCAGAATGTGTCGGACATTTTTACAAAACCCCTTCCTCGTCCAAATTTTGAATCATGTGTTGAAGGCCTAAAGATGATTGCCTTCGAGGAATGATCTGATCATTTTGTTTTTGTACAAAGTCTTTGGTTTTTTATTTTTATTTAAAAAAAATGGAAACTGACTGAAAAACTGAGTCTTATTTCAAAAGTCTCACAAAAACAGGGGAAGAAATGGTGCTGGTTGAACTAAAAAGTTTTTATGATGTCTTTTGATAGGTTGTGCAAAAAAAAATGTTTAAAGACGGTCGGAGACTGACACGTGTAAGGCTGATGTGAAAGACTGCTCAAAGATGATATGTCGGTAAGCTCAACCAAAACTATGACCATCTATGTAAGTGCAGTAATCTTAAACTCTATAAATGTTTAGTTTCCCATCCTAATCTACATGGTTTAAAAAATTGAGACCCGACAAAAATGGGTTGAGAGTGGTATTTACCTAGTATTCACTCTCTCATACGCCATGTTTATACTGTAAATGACAACACCACAGAAAAAGAAAAAGAAAAAGAATTCAAAAAAAAAAATGAAAATTGTGAAAAAGAAAAGGAAAAAGAAAAGAAAATAAAATTATTCTGTTGGTCTTCTCTGCGTGCTTATGCGGCCGACCTGATCACCAACCGATAATTCATGAAAATAGAAATAAGTGGTAGTCAAAGCAGTGTTGCATGGTTCCTCAAGTTGGGGGTTTGTGAATCCTCAATAAACTCTGAGGTCGGGTAGGTTTTGCTATGGAAAATTGGGTGTGGGGACGGATAAACATGTCGGTAAAATTGTACCATATTAAAGCACTTAACTAGATGTGAGTTTATGTGTTCAAATCACCTGGCAATCGTCTAGAGCGTCAAGTAACGGAAGCTAAAAGGGGTTCCTCAGTCAAAGATTCGTCTGATTTTATCAATGAAAATTACCAGCACCAGGCAAGTAAATATTTAATCTTCTGCAGTAAGTTTGTAAATATTTCATTTTGAGGCATTTTATCGTTTTTAAATTTCTAAATTTTTTTAAGTCTTTATGTGTTTAAAATTTAAATTTTAATTTTATGATCATGATTAGTTAATCAGGGTACAAGTCTGAGGGGAAGTTTTGCAATTCTCAATTTCTTCAAAGATAACACGTTTTCACGAGAATTAACATTTAATAGAGGTTTGGGATACTTTTAAAGTGTTTTTGAATCTTGAGGGGCCAAAAGTGAAATTATTTTTAAACAAAACCTCATTTACGACCCAAGTTTCTCATTTACGATCCACTCTTTTTCTCTGTGTTTACGATTCTCCAAAGAGAAACCCTAACTCCGCCGTATCCCCTCGCCGGAAAACTGTCTCCGACCACCGCTGGTCCATCCAAGCACACCACCTCTCTCGGCGTTCATTTCCGATCAAGACTCCACCTTTAATCGACCATTTTAACGAGTTTTCGTCAATCTATTCTCGGTTTTTACAATCTGAGCCCTAACTCGAGATCATCGTCTCCCTTCAGTGTGTTCGAGTCGATTTCAAGTGTTTTAGAAGTCGTTTGTTGTGCCTAAAACCGTTAAAAGGTAGTCTTGGTTGTTTACTTGTGATTAATTGAGCTTTAATGTGTTTCCGAGTTTATTTGCAGGTTTGTTAATGGTGGAATTGTCGTTTACGATAATCTCGTGAAGAAGACGGCTGTTGGGGTGTTTACGATTATCGATTACGATCGATGATTACGATCCGGTGTTTCCGATAGACGTTTACGATCGGCGATAACGACAAAGCTGTTTACGATTGGGCCTTGACTAGTTTTCGGTGTTTACGATTGGTTATATTGTTTACGATTGGACCTAATTTAAACCAGTCGTGAACCCATTAGTGGATCGTAAACCCATATGCAGAATTGTAAACCTACTTAAAATTGAATTAAATTCATAAACACCTAATTTTTTTTAAATCTCATCAAACTTAATGGTGTTTGTTAACTTGTGCTTCAAAATCAGACATTTCACTTGAGCGTTTAAATTGAGAATTTTCTGAACTTAAAGAAATTAAACGTGATAATCAAATGAACTTCAAGTAGATGTTGACAAACATAATTGCTCTTTAATGAACAAGTCTGATGCATATGTCTTGTCTTTCTCAGATGGCAGACGAGATGCTTGACGAAGAGATAAAATTTGAACCGGATCATTGCATTCCAGCATATCTTGAAGATCCTCCGGAAAAGCATATGGAACTATTCTACTCTCTGGTAGCCGGAATGAATACTTGCAAGATAAACCATGCCCTAAGGACAAATGTACTTATTGATGAGATGCTGGTGAGGGAGTTCTGGGGTTCTGCTAGAGCTGATGCTGATAAACAACAATTACTGCAAGGATTCAGAACAGGGAGATTGTGATTAAGGAGGATGACATCAGAAAAGGGCTGAACATCAATGATCGTGCCATCGATCCGATTGAATATTCGAAGGAAGCTGTGTTGGCGGGAGCACAATCTATGGGCTATGAAGGAAAGTTCCCGCCTATCTTTAAGAAGCTGTTGCCGCATTACTGGAGATGCCTGGCGCACTACATGCAGAAATCCTTTCTGGGTAAAAGAACAAGCTTTGATCAGCTAAACAAGCTTCATGGAACTGCTTTTGTCGCATTGGCCTTAGATTGGAACTTCAATTTCTCCAAGATGATGTTACTAGATTGGATAGGCAATGCTGACCTAAGCGCCAGAGAACAGTTCCTGATGACACCACGGTTTGTGCAAATGGTGGTCATGAAGAAATACCCAATGATTGAAGAAAGGGTAGAAAAGTTGGATATAAAAGTGATGGATTGTGGGGTATTCGGTCTACAAACCCAAGATAGAAAAGGTAAAAACAGTTTTCAAGGAAGACTTGAGTGGGTTAAAAGGGGTGCATTTCCCGAGGTGGCCAGAGAACAAGTGTTTGAAGAGCAAGAGCCTGAAGCCGATGTGCCAACTGTGAATGCATCTATTGCTGAAGACCAAGACATAACAGTAATTCCAGCTGTTAATGTGCAAGAAGAAGATGTGATAATACCCTCCGATGAAGAGAACGTGATGGATGACATTCTTGCTGGTCAAGAGATGACAGATGATGATATCTATGGGAATTTGGGGCCCCTTAACCTTAAAAGGTCAAGGGATGACATGATCGAATCATCAGGCAGTGATACAACCCCTCCCGAGCTGAATCTGAATGTTGAGGATGTTCTTGAAGAACCACTTCCTGCACGTGAACCATCTCCAAGGAAGAGGACTGATCCAAGGAGCGTAAGGTTCAAATTCACAAAGACAAGCTCAAGCATAATGATTGTACAACCAGTAGGGCCTAGTTCTGTAGGTCCCAGTGTTCAAGAAGTAACAGCTGCTGACAATGTTGAAGTTCAACCTGCCGAGGTTCATTCTGAAAGTCCTCTTCTGATCGAACGTAGCCCTGTTCGAGAAGAAATGCAAGTTCTGGAGGTTGACACCACGTTTGTCGCACCAAGCCCAGTGAGAGTGAGCGATGCTCCTGTAATAAGTCAGCCAACAGCTATTCCTAGCTTCAGGCCCTTCCAATCTGCTGAACTTCCGATTGATTTGAGGATAAGCACTGATCCTCATATCAACTTTTTGATATCTCAGAATAGATTCAGAGAAAATGAGATAAAGGCACTTAAGGATGAGAACAGAAGGATGAGAGAAAAGGAGGTGGCGGACAAAAATAGAATGAAGTGGCTCTATGAGACTTTGATGGACCTTAAGAAGAAATTTAGAGACTTGAAAAGTGTCGTGGAGTCAAAATCTTCAGGTGCCCCTGATCAAAGTTCTTCACAGGGTGTGCAAGGTGCAGATGCAATGAATGTGGACGATGGAGATGAAAATATTGAGATGTCTGATTATGCCCGAGGTGGAAGGGTCATCTCAAAAGCTCCTGAAGGTCACGACAACTGGTTCCGAGAATTCTTTCAAGGACCAGCCCCCACTCAGTACTCTCTTGATCTTGGTGAAAGCATAGTGCACATGTGCAACATATAATTAAAAAAAGTTATAAAGTGTTATTTTTTCATTAGATATAAAGATAACATAACTATAAGACTTATGGTGTAATTTCATTTTAAAACTAGTAATGTATACCACATATATGAGGGTTTTTTGGTGTGGTACACATGTGTATCATTAAAAAAACAAAAAAATGACAGAAATATAACACATATGGTGCGTCTTAGAGAAAACTAAAACATAAAAAAATGTTAACTTTTTATTTTTATAGAATTAAAGATAACATAATTATAAGACCTTTGGTGAAAATTTTTAAAAAATATATTAACGTATGAAAAAGTTATGTTGGTTTTAAGATGTTTTTCGCGTTTTCGCAAAATATATGCGTTTTCGCATGATCCTTTCCCTATATATATATATATATATATATATATATATATATATATATATATATATATATATATAAAGTTACTATATAAAGGAGAATTTGCATGCGAAGGGATCTCGGCCGCTCATCTGCGCGTTTTTTTGGATCTGACGGTGCTAAATTGTTTCACATCTTCAGCGTTATTTTACACGCTTAGTTAATTAGAAAAAAAGACGTGGAGTCTTTAAAAGGGGTATTAACGTCTTTTCACCTTTAGATGAAACACGCATACACAAATTTAGTTACGCATCACCAAAAAACAACACAAACCTTAACTTTTTATACAGAAATCACGCATATGTTCAACTTTTTCACGCAATTGAATAAAAATCATTAAACAAAACATAATCTAATTACGCAAACCAAGACAAAAAAGACGCATACTCAACTTTAGTTACCCATCAATAAAAAACAACGCAAAACCTTAAATTTTTATACACAAATCACGCATATATTCATCTTTTTCACACATATATAAAAAAAAACGCATACTCAAATTTAGTTACCCATCAACAAAAAACAACGCAAACATCTTAACTTTTTATACACAAATCACGCATATATTCATCTTTTTCACGCAATTGGAAATAAAATGACTAAGCAAAAAAAATCTAATTATGCAAACCAATAACATAAAAGACGTAGAAGTTTATCATACATCAAATTGAATGACGAATTTTAAACACATCATCATAATCACGCATTTACTCTTTTCCCCACGTAAAACAATAACTAAGATCGGAACAACAATATAACACATGTTCATTATGATACTAACACAAACATAAAAACCTTCTTCATTAAAAATATCTTCAAAACAAAACACAAACATCATCTAAACTCCATTAAAAGAACCCACCAAATGAAATTAAAATAAACATAGAACTACTCAAACGAAGTAAGGAAATCGATCTTCAAATCAACATAAACTTTTATCAGCTGCATGATCTTCCAAATAGCTTGAACCTGGTCCTCCTCAGCTATCCCTAGGTCTGCCAAATTAAAACAAAACAAAAATATCACGCAATGACGAAGGACTCATTGCAAGCAACTCATCCATGATTTTGTCACGATCGGTAACACCAGCTTTTAACACCTTCAGGAAATAGAACATCCTTATTGAAATGCTTAATCACTTTATCACGCAGTTTATGTTTCAGTACATCAGAAGAAGGTGGGCTCGTTGTTGACGAAGACGAAGACGAAGACGCCATTTTCACTCACTCAAAACATAAAAAGTATAAAAAATAACGCAAAAGCCACTATATAAAGACGTCGTAAACCCTAATTCTAAAATCGGACGGTCTAGAATGAAACATTAAAATTATTAAAAAAAAATACATAAAAATAATAAAAAAACATAATAAAATAACGCACCACCTTTATAAACAAATGAAAGGTAAACCCTAAAACCAACATTCTCATTAGAAAACACAAAAACCACCAAAAATAAAAAACGATGGCTTCTTCCTCCTATACATCACAAACAGAGAAGATGGTGAAGGATCTTCTGAAAAAACAAAATAGAAGATGAGAAGCTAATGGATCAGATAACAAGGAACTCCTTGGGATGCTAACAGTCCTGACTTCAAATAACGCCAGGGATGATATCAACTTCTTTACGGAGCTCATTCCAGAAGATACAACAGACTTCCTTGAGAATGCTCCTTCATACGTTTCTGAACAAATAAGGCTGGACACTGAGATAGCTGAGAAGGTCAAGAAACTGCTGCAACAAACTGTGAAAAAAAATAAACGCAAGCAAAATGGATTGAAAGGGATTGAAAATTTCTAGTATAAACATGTCTAGTTTCCGTTTTCTTTTCTAAAAAATATAATGTTTACATTCTAATGAAAATATATCGATCATCCTTGACTTTAAAAAAACAGAACCTATTGAGATTACGCAAAAAATAACAAAACATGCATCAACACTTCTCTAAAAACCCAAAACATAAAAAAATACAGACAAAATTACATATTTTATTCTTTAACTTTACCCATTTTTCAACTTTTGTCCTTTATCTTTTTTTGTTACACTCTCTGTCCTTTAACTTTTTTTTCTTTCACCTTTTGTCCTTTTTAACGGATTCCGTTAAAATCAACCGTTAAGTCAAGGGTATTTTTGTCTTTTTACTTTTTAGAGTAGAAAAAATTATATATTTTGTTCTTTAACTTTGCCTGTTTTGCAATTCTTATCCTTTATCTTTTTTTGTTACATTCTCTATCCTTTAACTTTTTTATTACTTAATCTTTTGTCCTTTTTAACAGATTATATTAAAATCCACCGTTAAGTCAATGGTATTTTTATCTTTTTACTTTTTAGGGGTATTTATTATACTTGAATAAAGAGGAACGGTGTGTTATGTAAATCTGTATTTTTTTTTCCTTATAACACCACCCTAACCTTAAACCATCACCGGTGAAAACCTCACCCCACTGTCGGTCGGCCGACGACATCCCATCAAACACAGTCGACGACCCTTCGGCGACCTCCCATCGACCTGACATCGGGTTTGTCAGGGGTGGTCGTCGGTGAAGCAGGTGGCCTGGTGACCGCCAACGTTTGGCGAGGAGACGGTGGAGGGTCATCGGAAGTTTGGTCGGGGCGGAGAGGGCTCGGAGATGAGAGGCCGCCGAAAATTCGACCGGGAAAGAGGAAAGGGGAGGGGGATCGAGGCTGCCTTCTCTCTGAAACGGAAGTAGGGGTGGGTGGGGGTGGGGTGATAAAAGGAAAAAATACAGATTTACATAACACACTCTCCTTCTTTATTTAAGTGCAATAAATACCCATAAAAAGTAAAAAAGACAAAAATACTCTTGACTTAACGGTAGATTTTAACAGAATTTTTTAAAAAGGATAAAAGGTGAAAGAATAAAAAAGTTAAAGGATAGACAATGTAACAAAAAAAGATAAAGGATAAAAATTGCAAAGCATGCAAAGTTAAAGGACAAAATATGTAATATTTTCCACCCTAAAAAGTAAAAAGACAAAAATACCCTTGACTTAACGGTGGATTTTAACGGAATCCGTTAAAAAAGACAAAAGATGAAAGAAAAAAAAGTTAAAGGACAGAGAATGTAACAAAAAAATATAAAGGACAAAAGTTGAAAAATGGGTAAAGTTAAAGGACAAAATATGTAATTTTGTCAAAAATAAATAACGCAACTATTATCACATTTACTGTTTTGGCTAAAAATTACAAGACACAATTTTGTTACCAAATTCATTTGTGAGGTATGGTGCCCTGGAAGTAGAGCATTTAAAATCTGATTAGTTTATCGAAATCCAAGGTTTGATTTATATGAATGGAAACGCAAGTGGACACTTCCCTGGATGCAACTAAGAAAAACGAGATTTGAAAGGGGGAAAAGCCCTTAATCCTTGAATGTCTTTAAGGATCGCTGACATAACAAACCCATGCGGAAACGATAACACACGTTGCCTGTTTATTGCCAAGTAAAGTATTCCGATTACAAGTGTTTGCGGCTTGTTTGCTAGGTGGTAGTGTGAATACAAGTGTTTGCGAGAGTGTCAAAAATAAATCCTATGCCACGTTTAAATACATCAAAAAGCCTAACTATATTTCCAACATTCTAGGGATCTCCCTCCAACGACATTTGTTCGTTATTGACCGAGTTCGTCGGTGAGTCTTTCATTCTGCACGTGTTTACGATCTTGACCAAATCTTCTTGACCATTATTCAATCTTCTGCACGTGGCTTATTGACCAATCAAAGTCAATAACAAGTTGTTAGCATCGATGCCCTAGAATGCAGGGTAACTATACATGCTGGGGTTAAACAGTATAAATATGCACTCCCTGGATGTATAACATCCTGGGGTATAATGAACAATAATCTAGGGTACCGATCTACTACACATACAACTCATGGATGTCTGTTATTCAGGGGCTCAAACCTGTCAAAGAATGTTAGTTAAATTCCGGAGCGAAATTCAGGGTATAACAATTGCCCCCAAATTCACAGCTAGTGGATAGAATTTCACAGCTATGAATTTTCGAATTTAGATGAATCATCCATGCTAGGTTGATACTATCCGCCCCTTTAGGAGTAGATGCTCCACGAACATCACCCATGTCCTTTCACCCCTGTAACTTCTACCCATTAAATACCCCTCTCTCTCAATTGGTTTTACCCACTTCTATCAGAGAGAAAAGCGATCTTCGTCCCTATCGTTCCATCTGCATTCTCCGACAGGCACACCTTCCTTCTAGCTTTCAACTTCCTGACCTGATAATGACTAAGAAACGTATCCGTTCTGAGCCTGAGGCCATTCCCACGGGAATCAAGGATTCCTTGGACCAAAAATACCTCCAAAACCCTGAGATAGAGACATGCAGCTTCAATGAAGCCGACATTGTCGCTCTTAAGACCTCTGGGTTGTTACCTGTTTCGGCTGAGGTACGGTCATTCGACCCCAGGTTGAGGTCGGATTTCGCGTCCCATACCTGGGTTTGTTTTCTCGCAGCCCCTTTCACCGCTGGACTGTCTTATCCTTTTTCCGGCCTTGTCGCCGAGTTTTTTGAAGCTTCCGGTCTTTCTTATGCCCAAACTCTTCCCATGGTTTGGCGCATCCTGGGTACCCTCAATCGTCTAAACCAGTCTTTTGCACACCTGATCGGTCTACCTGAGTTAGCCCAGGTCTATGAGATAAAATCCCACGGCTCAAACCATTTTCTGTTAAAATCTTTTACCAAAACTATGCATTTGATAACTGGTTTCACCCAACGAGAAGAATGGAGAGGACAATTTTTCTTTGTTAAGCGATCGAGTATTCCCGGGGGTCATTGGCTTCCTCATAGGTGGATCGTTAAGGGTAGGAAGTCCTGTCATAGAAATTTAGGGTTAAAATATATATTTATTAAATCACTAACCTTGGATTTTCGCCTGTGCAGTGCCTAGCCTGTTGGAGATCGGTACTGAAAAGCAGGATATTGAAGGCAACTTGCAGAAGTTCCTTAACATCCCTGAATTTGAACGGTTATTTCATTGCGACGAGGTATCCGTTGCTTCCTGCCATACTCCCAGCATGTCAAGCTGTAAGTACCCCTGGATTTCACATACTTGTTTTCTGTATTATCCATAGTCTAATATTCTGGGATTTTTTCTTAGCTGCCGTCCCCAAGTTCGACCTTGATGATATGGACGCTGCCCTGAGCTCTAGAACCGGTGCCGAGGATGACATAATGGTCCTTGGATCCGTGAAGACTGAACCTACCCTCTCACCAGGATTCCTCCATCCAGGGCCTCCGGGACCAAGAGAAAGACCCAAGGGTCAAGTGCTGCTACTACCACTCCTGCTGCCCCAGTTCCATATCGGACCTCTCAGCCACGGAGAGCGAATCCCTCGTTCAACAGGTGACTCTTATCTGACCCTTAATGAAACTTTTTCTTTTATATCGACCATGACCCTGGATTCCATTTTATTTCAGGCCACTTCCCACATTCTGGGTCTTCTGGCCGCCGCTGAGAAGCGAGCGGCTGATGCCGAGGCCTTGGCCAAGGCAAAGATCACCCAGACCAACAAGGAGACCACCAAAGCCAAGCTCCTGCATGATAAAGCTATGAAGCTTATTGCAGAGAATGAAAAGAAGGCAGTACAGGCGAGGGAGGAACACCAGGCTGCCATGGCTGATGTTGTCAAAACAACCAAGGTTTCGGCCATGGTATCCCTACTGTAGGCTAGGCTCAAAATGGTGAAGGAGGCCAGGGATCTGAGTCTTGTGAACCCGAAGTGGAACCACCGTCTGTGGCTAAGTAAGCTGCAAGAGCTAGGAGGTACCATCCCTGAGGGCTTTGATTTGGAAGAGAACCAAGATGCAGGGTGCTCTGCCTTGGTTGTAGCTGGTGGTGGCAGTGAAATGGAGGTGGATCAAGTCAAGACCCAGGATGTCGAGGGCCATGATGCAGGTAAGGGAGGAGGCTGGTGAAGAAGAAGCCAAGGAGAAAGATGCAGGGGTTGCTGACGCAGCAACCACGGGTACTATTCAATAGCCCATGGTCCTTTATCTTTTTCCTGTTTTCGTGAAACTTTCAAACAGTTTATTTTGTGATGGTTTGCCGGAGGTTTGATTCCCGGTGTTATAATGCTCCACCCTCGGGTTTAGTACCTGTGGTTTTGACTTTAAGCCACCCTGAGGTGGTTAGACACTTTGCTCCAACCAAGGGGTGGTTACGTAAGGGGTGGTTACCTTTTATATAAGTATCTGCTTTTGAACTATATGTCTGCATTATATCTTTAACTTTTCTGCACAATGTTAGAGCATATTCCTATGCTAACGTGTGTCTCGTGTATTGTATCTAATCTAGAGCGTCTGTGTGAGTCAGATAGTCATCTGGCCGGATCACATGGTCCGCCGGACCAGTTGGTACGGCGTACCAGATGGTACGCTGGTAGTCCGCTGGCCTGTTGACTAAGTGACTATAAATAGCTTGTTAGAGAGAGTGTTTAGGAGTTCTGTCAATTTCATATCTCTTAACTGTGTGTAAACTGAGTGTGTTTCTCTCTCTACATTGTAACTCTTTGTGAATCAATAAAGCAAAGCTTTATTTACCTTGCTTGTTGCTATCCAATTACTGAATCATGCAGTAGTAAGATCGTCTCGTGGTTTTACAAGTGGTATTAGAGCCAATCCAGGTTGCTAAACTGCTGTGATTTGGTAAGTTTTCGAAATTCTGAGAGAGCAAAGTTTGGGTTTTCTACGTTTTTCATCAATTTTTCGTAATTCCGAGTGTTTCAATGATGAAAAATGATTTCTGAGTGTTGCTCCGGCGAACTGGGGTCATGACCGGTGCCGTACTAGCGAATTCTAAGGTCCACCTCGAGCCGAACCGGCGAACTAGGGTATTGCCTCGTGTGTCTTATGTTGGTGTGAAAAAACCAAAAACCTTAAGGAACCCCCATACGTCTATAGACCATGAGGTTGTCGCCCATGCTGTCAATACGGGTCGATCCCATAATCCTGGGTCCAATATGTGGGTTAACGTGCGCTACAGGCGGGGTCGTGCGCTAGAGGCGATTACCCAAACGTAGGAAATGTGACTTCCTCTCAAACCTTAAAAGGTATACTAGATACCTTAAACAGAGGAGAGATGACCAGTCTCTAACTTAGGAGAAACACATCCCTGGCTTCATACATCCAGGGTTAGTTATCTACTTTCAACCAAATATCTCAACCAAAGGAGTTAGTAATTTCCCTAGAAAATGATAAAAACATATAAAATAAGAATATAAAAAAGGCATTCGATAATAACAAATACAAGAGAAATACCTTGATTAGTTCATTAATTAGGAGACATACCTGACATGCAGCATCCTGGGCACTATACTTACATCAAATAGGCTTTCAAATGGATTGCATTCCACGGTCTTGGTCGTAATTCACCATCCATGTTGGCAAGCAAATATGCCCCTTTCCTTAAAACCAAGTCTCCTACTATGAATCTTCCCATTTAGGGGCCAACTTACCATCCCCTGGATTCGTCGTGTTCTGGAATGCCTTCCTTAAAACCAAGTCTCCTACTCTGAATCTTCGGATCCTTACATGTTTGTTGTAGGTCTTAGATATTCTGTGTTGATATGCGACCATTCTCTAAGCAGCTTGTTCTCGTAGTTCATCCACGGTGTCAAGGTTGTCAGCCAGGTTTTCGTTATTTGCATCCTGGGTCTGACTGATGACCCTGAATGTTGGGACAACCATTTCTGTTGGAATGATTGCTTCCATACCAAAAACCAAGGAAAAAGGGGTTTGGCCTGTGGCATTCTTGGATGTGGTTCTATCAGCCCACAATGCTAATGGTAGTTCCTCTGCCCATTTTCCTTTCTTCTCCTTGAGTCTTTTCTTCAAATTGTTGATGATGATCTTGTTGCTAGATTCTGCATGGCCATTAGCCTGAGGATGCACTGGTGTAGAAGTTATCATTTTTATTCCCTAACTTTCACATAATCCAGTAGTCCTTTTGCCAATGAATAGAGATTCATTGTCACACTCTATTTCAGAGGGTATGCCAAATCTTGTTATAATGTTCCTTTTGATAAACGAGATAACATCTTTTTCTCTGACTTGTACGTATGCTTCAGCCTCTATCCACTTGGAGAAGTAGTCGGTCATTGTATCATAAAGACTTTTCCACCTGGCGCCTTGGGTAGCTTTCCCATGATGTCCATCCCCCACTTCATAAAGGGCCAGGATGCAAGGATAGGATCCAAGGGTTCGGCAGGTTGATGGGGGAATGTTGGCCTGTCTCTGGCAGGCATCACATCTGAGGGCGAAATCCTGGGAATCCTTTCTCAAGGATGGCCAGAAGTATCCCGTCCTCAGGATTTTGGACATTAGGGACATGCCCCCTGTATGATTTCCACAGTCGCATTCGTGAATGTCTTTGAGTACTTCCTGGGCCTCCTTCTTTTGCAAGCATCTTAAGTATGTACGTGCAACATATTTTTTATACAATTTTCCTTTTAAAAGGACGTACATGGCCATCCTGATTCTGAATACTCTAGTATCTTTTTATCCCTTTAGGATGGAGCCATTCTGTAAGTAATCTATGACAGGTCTGGTCCAGGATGTCAGCTCATCCTGGAATCAGGACATTGTGCATCCTGGGTATCGGGACGCTGTGCATTCTGGGCATCAGTACGCTGTGCATCCTGGGTATCGGGACGTTGTGCATCCTGGGTATCGGGACACTGTGCATCCTGGGTACTGGACACCAAAACCCTGCCCCCAGGATCAATGTCTTCTATGTTCTCTTGTTAGTTGATTGCTGGACTTAGTATGTGGATTATAGGGATATGTGTATCCTCCATTGCATTGAATGCTGACCCCAGATTTGCTAGTGCAACTGCCTTAGCATTTTCATCCCTGGGTACTTGCTGAATATTAAAAGTTTGAAAATCCTGGGATATAGCCTTCACGATTTCTAGGTACTTGGCCAGCTTCTCCCTTTTCACTGCATAAGTTCTATTGAAATGATCAGTTAAAAGTAGGGAATCGACGTATACCTGGATGTTCTGGATCCCAAGATGTAAGGCTAGTTGTAAGCCAGCAATCAGGGCTTCATATTCCGCTTCATTGTTAGTGGCTTGGAATTCACACTTAACAGCTGGGGTATCATGTCCCCCTGTGGTGATTTCAGTATGATTCCAAGGCCTGCCCCCTGACATTGGATGCACCATCTGTAAATAGGGTCCAACATCCTGAGAACTCTTCTTCCTGCAAAGTCTGGAACTCTTGATCTGCTTCATTCTGGATGTCACTACTGAAATCAGCCATAAAGTCTGCTAGAGCTTGTGATTTTATGGCTGTTCTTGATTATAGACCAGGTTGTAAGCACTCAGCTTCAGGGACCATTTTTCCATTCTTCCTGACATCTCAGGTTTTCTTAATACAGACTTTATAGGGTAGTTAGTTTTCACATGTATAGTATGAGTCTCAAAATAATGTCTAAGTTTAGTAGAAGCCATACTAAGGGCTAGTATAAGTTTTTCTAAATGTGAGTACATGGATTCAGCGCCAAGGAGACTTTTACTTACGTAATATACTAGGTATTTTTGACCTTCTGCGTCTTTGGTTAGTACTGCGCTTATCGTACTCCTTGACACTCTGAGATATAATGACAATGGCTGCCCTGGATTAGGCTTCATCAGGAGGGTGTCGAGGATAGATAAGCTTTCAAATCCTAGAAAGCTTGTTCATGCTGGGACGTCCATTCAAACTTCTTATTCTTTCTTAGAATATCATAAAATTCTCGGCATCTCTCTGAGGATTTGGAAATGAACCTATTCAGGGCTACGACTCGACCTGTTAGCCTTTGTACATCCTTGGTTGACTCTGGCGACTTTAGGTTCATGATGGCACGAATTTTTTCTGGGCTAGCTTCGATTCCTCTTTTGGTCACCATGTAACCCAGGAATTTTCCAGCACCCATTCTAAAATGGCACTTCTCTGGGTTCAACTTCATATTGTACTTGTCCAAGATATCAAAAGAATCTTTAACATCCTTGACATGGGTGCTGGCATTCAGGGACTTCACTACTATGTCGTCTATATATACCTCCATAGTCTCTCCTAGCTTTTATTTGAACATCATATTCACCAATCTTTGGTAGGTTGCCCCTGCATTTTTCAATCCAAAGGGCATAACAACATAACAGTAAATACCTGTGGGTGTAATGAACGCTGTATCCTCCTGATCACATGGCTCCATTTGAATTTGTTGAAATCCTGAGGTGGCATCCATGAATGATAACATTTTATGACCTGTCGTTGCATCTACCATGGAGTCAATGTGTGGTAAGGGAAAAGGGTCTTTAGGGCATGAACGGTTTAGGTCCGTGTAATCTACACAGACCCTCCACTTGCCGTTTTTCTTCTCCACTACCACCACATTAGCCAACCATCTTGGGAACTTTACTTCCCTGATCATCTTGTTCTTCAATAGACGGTCTACCTCCTCTTGAATTATCACATACTTCTCAGGAGCATACTTTCTCCTCTTTTGATGCACGAGCCTGTCATGTCTTCAGTATTCCATGCAAATGTTGACATTCTGGATCTGAGGAATCCCACCAGCTCTTTTTCAATAGGCCCAGGGATATTAGTGCCAATTAACACCTTCTTCCCTAGATGCAAGGGGTCTAGGACTACTTGTTTTACATCCTGTTCCCTTACCTCTAGGATATCCCTGGCCTTTTTCTTTAATTGCTATCCTTGACGAGCTTTGGCTGAAATCTTCATAGAAGTATAGCAGTCTTTCGCTTCCTGTTGATCGCTGTGGATAGTGACCACTCCCCAGGGTGTGGGAAGTTTGACGCACTGATGGTATGTAGAGGGGACAGCTTTCATGTCATGAATCCAGGGCCTGCACAGGATAATGTTGTATCCGGACGCAGTATCCATGACACAAAAGCGTTGCATCGAATTCAACCCTTCAACATAGACTGGAAGCTTCACCTCTCACAGGGTATTATTTGTTTCCCCATTGAAACCTACGAGGACTGTGGATTTAGCGATGACTTCATCCTGGGGTATCCCCATCTTGGCCAACGTTTCAAGTTGAATAATATTAACAGAACTACCCCCGTCAATTAGGATCCTCATTAGGAAATGGTTGGCTATGTAGAGCGTAATCACAAGCCCATCATGGTGAGGGTCCATGATGTTGCACCTGTCATACTCACCAAAGGTAATATCCTTCAGATCTGCTTATACTGAGGCTTTGACAGATTTCCTGGGTACGTCTGATTTGGTTTCCCTAGCGTGCCTTTTAGCTGCAGAATAAGAAGTACCACATATATCAGATCCACCAGAAATAAAATAGATTACCTTTGAATCCGGAGATGGAGATGCTGCCCGTTCAGGATGCCCGCGTGATCTGTCTGCATCCTGGGTCTGGTCAGTGCCCCTGGATTTCGTAGACTGGTCAGCGCCCTAGGATTTGTCCTTCTTCCTCCCTAAGAGTTCTTTCAGGAAGCCTTTGTTCACCAGATAACTGATTTCCTTGCGCATAGCTATGCAATCCTCGGTTACATGGCCAAAGTCCTCATGGTATGCACACCACTTGGACTTATCTTTCCAGGATGCTTGTTTTTCTGTCTTCTTAGGCCACCTTGCTTTGTCCCCCAGGGTCCTGCGTAGCATTAATCACACCTACAGTATTAGTAGCAAAACAAAATTCGTTAAAAGTAGGATACTCTTCGTCGTCCTCGTCTTCACCCTGATCGACCCTATTAAACCTTGGATTATCGGGTTTGGAATAGGGTTTAGGCCTCTGGGACCTTGAATGTGCCGGTTCTGATTTCCTGTTAGAAGAGCCGTATCCTGGGACAACGTCAGCTTTTTCCTGTATTTTCCTATCCTCTTCAAGGCTGATGAATTGTAGGGCCCCCTGCCTTACTTCATCAAGCCTGTGGCAAGGGTTCATCACCAGATCTTGATAGAAGGGCGAATCCTTCTTGAGGCCCATCTTGAATGCCTGGACAACAGTAGCCATGTCCATATTGGGAATATCCAGGGTCTCCTTGCCGAACCTGTTTACATAATCCCTGAGAGACTCATTAGCATTCTGGGTAACCATGAAAGATCACTTGTCAGTTTTTTAAAACTGCGACTACAAGAAAATTGGTTATTAAATAAGTTAATTAAATAAGAAAAGGATGGGATAGAATAGGGTGGAATACTCAGCAACCACTTCAAGGTTGAACTTATGAGTGTTGACCCGAAACCCTCACATAGGCATGCCTTCTTGATATCAGGGGGCATGTAGATCACCTCCATCCTCTCCATATACTGAGCTACGTGTTCCTCTGGATAAGTTGTGCCATCATACAGTTTCATACTGGGAGTTTATCCACATCACATATTGGGGAAGTGAACCGTGAAAGTCGATGACTTGATTGTTTTACTTCAGGGATAGGCTAATCCAACCCAGGAAAACTCGAGATCATCTCCTTTAACTTTTTGAGTTCCTTTGCCACTGCTAGACTCAAACCTGTATCCTGCACAGATTCGTTAGTACAAGTATTAAGATTAGGGGTCCCATGGACGTTACCAGCATCCTGGGTAGGAGTGCATCCACGATTCGCGGCAGATTCCCTGAATGTGGACATCCTGGGTCTGTCAGCCAAGGTAGTGTAAGCAGTAGCGAATGCAGCCTTGGAACTAGGATCTGGATGTCATCTGCTAGGCTAGATCCGTTCCTAGGACTGCTGTACTGTAACCTTCTGGCCTGGACAGGAGACACGGGCGTACGATCCACCCTGTTCATCTCCGACCTCAACCTGGCTACCTCTCTAAACACATCCTGGTTCACTTTCTGTTGTTGCTCCATGTATTGCTGCACCTTTGCGAACATGGCGAGGAGTTCATCATTGGAGACCAACACTGGCATTTCTCCACCACGTGCCGTTGCTGTGACACCCTGGTGCCGTTGCTGTGACACCCTGGTTGACAGTCCTGCTAGCATTGCGGTTCACAGTGGTCATTGTTGATGTGGTAACCCGTGGCGGTGGAGGAGGTAGGACAATGCTAGTTGTAGAAGAAGTGTTCACAGGGGTAGTTGCATTCGAAGTATTTGGTTGCGTTGCCATTTTTTGATAGATCTTTGTAAAAATCAAGTTAAGAATGAATCTAACAAAAGTATGGAAAAAGATTGACACCAGTTGCCCCACGGTGGGCGCGAAATTGTTTTGGCTAAAAATTATTTAACTAATTTTAGTAACCAAATTCGTTTGTGAGGTATGGTGCCCTGAATGTAAGTTATTCAAAATTAAATTAGTTTATGGAAATCCAAGGTTTGATTTATATGAATAGAAACACAAGTGAACACTTCCCTGGATGTAACTTAGAACAACGAGATTTGAAAGGGGGAAAAGCCCTTAGTCCTTGAATGTCTTCAAGTATTTCTGGCATAAAAACCCCCTTCGAAAATGATAACACACGTTGCATGTTTATTGCTAAATGAAACATTCTGAGTACAAGTGTTTGCGGCTTGTTGGCTAGGTGGTAGTGTGAATACAATTGATTGCGAGATTGTCAAAAAGAATCCCTATGCCGCGTTTAAATACATCAACAAGCCTAACTATATTTCTGAGATTCTAGGGATCTCCCTCTAACGACATTTGTTCGTTATTGACTGAGTTCGTCAGCGAGTCTTCAATTCTGCACGTGTTTGTGATCTTGACCGAGTCTTCTTGACCGTTATTCAATCTTCTGCACCTGGCTTGTTGACCAAACAAAGTCAAGAACAAATCGTTAGTGTCGATACCCTAGCATGCAAGGTAACTGTACATGCCGGGGTTAAAGAGTATAAATATGTTGTCCCTGGATGTATAACATCCTTGGGTATAATGAACAATAATTTAAGGTACCGATCTGCTACACATACAACCCATGGATGTCTGTCATTCAGGGGCCCGAACCTGTCAAAGAATCTTAGTTAAATTCTAGTGCGATATCCAGGGTATAACATATATCAAGTCACAATTATCTTGAATATATTTTCACAAGTATTTTATGTATACCAGCCTGAAAACATTTAAAACATTTAATAGTGGTCTCATAGGACTCACTATATAAAATACGGCTTGTAGAAACTCACCTGATATCCTTAAGTGATTATTCAGACAGAACCTCCGTTATGGTCCACAATTAACCTAGTTGCATATCGGATTGCATTAGTGCAAAGTTATTATAAACAATACCTATGTTTATTTATATCTTATAATCTTAATAACACTTTATTAGGGTTTATATCTTTTAAGGTCAAAATGACCAAAATGCTCTTATAGGCATAATAACCTTTTTGTTGATAATATGAAGACGTGCATTCCTATAACAAAACGCTCACCCCGGGATCTCCTAGTGAGGTATGCCAGTTCTCAGTTGGGATTTATGCGACACCCCCGCTTTGCTAGAAACCCTAGTGTACAGGCACCTACCCTAACGGTCGGCATGAACTTATAAACATCCGATTAACTCGGTATCTTTAATACTTAACTTTTTCAAATTTAAACTCATATATACTTAATATATATATATATATATATATATATATATATATATATATATATATATATAAACATGTTATAAGACCAAAAATCAAGTCTCCATACCCTCCGGATTATCTTATATTAATTATCCATTTTTAGAAACCCTAATTTTATGAATTTCTCGTTTTATTTTCAAAACTCATTTTTATTCAAAACCAATTTAGGGTATTATCGATTATAACATTTTATAATATCCTTTAAAATATCAAAGCTTAATTCAATACTGTTTACTCAATTTGGGTAGAACAACATTATGAAAACCCTAATTTTGACCCGTTAACAAAACCTTTACCAAACCCTTTCCAATTGTGAAATAAATTTAGGCCTTTTTTAAAATACATCATTTTATGATTACCTGCAAAAATTCAGATCCTAATTCCCACCCGATCACCCAGTTTTATCAAAACAATCTTAAGAACCCTAATTTTAACACGTTTTTAGAAAACATACTTAGAGGTCGAATTAGCCAAAACTGAAAGAAGGTTAAGTTAAAGCATACCTATTAGAGCTTGACTGCTGAATTTCAGCTTCTGGGTCGTCTTGAGCAGCTTGAATTTGACAGAAGAAGTTCTGGGTCCGTATAGGGTTTTTAAGAGAAGATTTTGTGAATCGGTGATCGAAATGGAGCTGTTAGAGGGTCTATTTATATGCATTCAGGTCGTCCAAGGTTGCTACACGTGCCTAGGTGAGTATTCTGGTCGAATTGGACGCGTAATATGGCCAAACTTGGCCTGTAAGTTCGTAACGTGGAGGAACCCCGACCTGTTACGGGTCGCGTATCGCGAAGAAACAGCAGCCGGACGTCGCGTACCGCGATGTAGTATCACAAAATGGTAGAATTGATCCGTGGACCTTTTTAATTGTGTTTTAACCCCCAGACTTCTACTGAATGTTATTTTGTGCCATAAAACACTTAAGGGTATATTTCTAAAGGTTTCTAAGGCTCGGGACATGTACGATAATATACATATACATACGTATATATGTTTACATAATTTACACTTTTAGTCCTCCAACTTCTATTTAATGCATATTAACCTTTTATCTTTTGATGTAGTTGTTATTTCAAGTCGTAAAACTTTCCTAAATATATTTCTAACATTCTTGAAGGTTCGGTTACGTATAACGAGAATTATAATTACGTATTTGTGTGTAATTACTATATATTTTTCTCTAATTTACGTTCTAGCCCATTAAACTTTACAATACTTATCATTTTATGTTACAGATCATATTAGGATATGTTTTTACTAACTTCTATGCCTCGGGATACTTAAAATGAATATAAACACGTATAATACTTGTATATGTTTATATCTTTACATAAATTACCCTTTTAGTCCTTTTACTTTATGTTAGCTATTAACACAAGTATTCACACGTATATATCCATCAAATGATTCATGCTATTTATATAAACACATATTCATCTTATATTTTACTTTCTTTAATGTTTAACACATTCGTTTATGCATATTTCATCACATTGGCTATCAAACGAATAATTCTAACACATGCAACCTATCCAATGTATAGTCTTACCATATTTATCAATGAAGCTCACGTACTTATAATATAAACACGTATTTACTATATATTTTATGTATCTATGATTTTGGGATGTTACAGTTAGTTAGGTTCTATTTGTATTTAAAGGCGGTATAGGATTCATTTTACACACTAACGATCACTTGTACTCTCACTTACACACTTAGCTATTGCCGCAAACACTTGTACTTGAATTATTTTCAGTGGAATAAACGGGCAACGTGTGTTATCGTTTCCAAGAGGTTTTTTATGCCGGCGGTTCTTGGAGACATCCAAGGGTTAAGGGCTTTTTCCCCTAAAAAATCTTCGTGATCTTAGATGCATTCAGGGAAGTTGTTACTTGTGTTTCCTTTCATTCAGTTTAATCCTTGAATTTTAACTGGGAAAATTGATTTTAAAAACTTAACATCCAGGGCACCATACCTCACAAACTAATTTGGTTACTAAATTCACTCTTGTAATTTTTAGCCTAAACAAGTTTCAATTTAAACTCCTTGGGTACTCTTGTGTACAATTCATACTCAGTAAAATCTTCTTCTTTGTAGGCCCTATACCCCTCCATTTTGGTAGCATCATCTTCATTAGTACCAGGAGCTTGTGTTGGAGTGTGGCTTTGATTTTAAGTCTCTAGGTCTGGTAACACCTTCTTTTGCAGAAGTGACCTGCTGATGCTTGACTTGCTTCAATTCTTCACCCTGCAATTTCACAATGTGTGAAAGCAAAGTGAACTGTGTTTGTAAGTTTTGGTACAAAAGTATTAATTCATTTAGTGAAATCTTGCTCTCCATTGGTTTAAAACCAATATCTTTGAGCAAAGAAGAACCATTAAGCCTAGCTTGATCATGTTCTCCACCCTGGTTGTCTTGGCTCCTGGGATTCCTAGCCATATCTTCATTTACCTCGGGCGCCACTAAAGGTTCCTTTGGTTCAAAAGATGGCCTAGTTGCCATGAATTGGGTCTTATTGATGTTACCACTGTCCACTGGTTCCAGTGGGGACTCAAGTGTAGTGGCAACCCTTTTCACATCAGCCATGTCTATACTCCTATGGCTAAACTCCTTACCAAAGTGTGGTTGGAGTGATTTTTCCTTGAGACCCTTCAACACATCTCCTGCAAATAAGGTTTTCTGGATATAGTGTATCATGATAAGTATAGAAAATGTCATCACCTTCACTTTGAGGTGTAATCTGATTTGGTCTAGTTGGAGTTTTACTAGTGAATGAGGGATGTACATTCAACCCTATAGGATCATCTCCTTTTTTAGAGTCACCTTTTTCTTGGCTATCCCTTTTGGCTCTTTTCTGCCTAAGGACTTTGTCCTTGGCAGGGCTTGAAGTTAGGGTGGCTATGGGTTGCACAGGTGGAGTAAACCTTGCACCCTCTTTCTCAGGATTTTTAGGATCATTGGTTAGGGATGAAATGGCTGAAAAGTTGACAAATTTTCACTGTCACTTCCTGTTTTTAGGTGGTAATTGGTTGGAAGAGGAAGGATTTGCAGTTGAGGGTTCAACCTCTGCTGGTAACGCAGGGTTGTCAACTGGAGCATTAGGCTCAGGACTTGCTTGTGGTTGCACCATTGGTTCACCCTCTGGAGGTCTAGGCATATGTATGGGATGGTTAGTGTCCTTGCGTGCATATCCTTTATTCTTTTCATTATTTATTTCCACCTTGGTTCTGATTGTTGTTGTTCAACCTTTGTAAGTTGGTCCAGCAGCTGTTGGCTTCATGACCCAACTTCCCACATCTTCCACATTCCAGACCCTTGCTACACATACCTCTGTGGTGCTTCTCACACTTGTTACAGAACGGAGCCTTGCCTTTGTAGTTCCCATTCCCGCTTTGGCGGTTGTTGCTCCCACTGTTGCTGCCGTAGTTGAAAGTGGACCTTGTGTTGTCAGGCCGCTTGTTTTGATACTGGGAGTTCGAGGATCTCCCGGATTGGTTTACAGACATTGCAGGAGCTTCTTCTCCAGCCTTTCTTTTGCCACTTAAGGCGGTCTTTTCAGAGTTTCTGGCAGGTAGTGTACCCCTTTCAACCTCTTGATCAGTTAACTAGTGAGCCAGACGGATGGCTTGCTGTACGGTTATCGGGTTGCTAGCAGTTACCAGACTCTTGATTTGGGGTACGAGACCCTCCAGATAACGCTCAATGCGCTTGAACTCAGCGTCGACCATAGACGGACACAGTGCTGTGTACTCGTGGTATCGTGCAGTGTACGCTTCGACTTCAGACCCAATCATTTTGGAGTTCAGAAATTCTCCTTCGAGCTTCTTGACTTGATCGCGTGGACAGTATTCCTCCATAATCAGTTCTTTGAACGCTCCCCATTCCATGTTGTTAGCCGCATCATTCCCAATCATTTGAATCTCAGCGTTCCACCAAGACAGAGCTGCACCTTCGAATGTACCAGTAGCAAACTTCACTTTGTTTTCAGCCGGGCAGTTACACATGGAGAAGACTTTTTCTGACTTCTCAATCCATCTGAGGAGACCTACCGCTCCTTCTTCGCCGGAGAATGTCATCGGCTTGCAATCCATGAAAGTCTTAAAGGTACAGTGATGGACGTTTCCTGATGCAATTAATAGTTCGGGTTTCAAATTTTAAACATGTCATAATATATATATCGCCTTGTGCCTTAACCGGCGTAATAATTACCATGGGCGGCAATTGTAGCTTGCACGGCTGCCACGGCGGCTTGCACATGCTCGTTGATCATTGCTTGCAATTGTGCAGGCGTCAAGTTGATGTTGTTTCTTCCCGCTCTTCCAGACATTTTCTGGACAGTTAAGGTAGCCAGTGTTCAGTCACAGTTATAATTCATACATATCCCATAATACGTATGTTAGCCATTTCCCGTTATCCCTCTATTAGTCCAGAAAAATTTTGTGCATAATCGAGGCGTCGTCGAAGAACGTCGGAATTCGTAAGTACTATCGTCGAAAGTCGGCTTCCCCATAAAGTCACTGTCGGAGTAGTCGTCGTAGTAGAAATCAGGACGTAGCGTATAGCGTCGTTCGTTGTCGCTTTCCCCCCAGAAGTAGTGCGCGTATTATCGTTCGCATTTCGTATTCGTGTGTGTAAACATCCTAAGGTTTTTCCGTTAGACTACTTAGACACGGTCTATATATATCTATATATAGGTATACATATATGAAGTATTTACTTATACAGCAGAGCGAGTATCCCAGGTTGGCACGTAAAAATTTTGTTTTGGGAATTTGGTTGTTCGTCTGTAACTAAGGTTTCAAGTTGCAGTTTCCAAATCGTTTTCAAAAATGATTCCAGTTCTCTGCAACCTATGGCTCTGATACCAATCTGTCACACCCCCAATTAACCACTAACGGAGTTTATACCGTTAAGGGGCGCGACTAGACCAGGACCACAACCATTAGTTACAAATACTAAACAAATCAGAGTAAAGTCCAACGTTCATAAATAAAAATAGTTTCAAAAGATACGCAGCGGAAAAATATTTGTCTTAGCACTAACCACGTGCTTTACATAAGCAAATCATTGTATATAAATTCCCAAGTTAAGTTTAATAAAATTTAAGTCTTCACGTGCCATGCCAACCTTCAGCGGATACTCTTCAACGATCTGCAAAAGTGAAAACCACACAAGTGTCAACCTAACGGTTGGTGAGTTCACGGTGGGCATGACATGCATTGGCCCGGTCTCAATAATCGTATGTATCAACATATATAAGTAGTATGGTTTTGCAAAACATTGCCAAGAGTTTGGTTACTGAATATGCACTAGTTAAGTAAAAGTTAAAGCAGTCAACCGATATCGCGGGTAGCTAATCCGGTTTCCATGCACTAAGGAAGTCGTACTAGGGCTGAAAGCTGACGTAACAGTGTGCGGCATTTGCCGATGGTTTGTGCCTCCAGTTGTGTCCCATTTGGGATGCCCACAACTAAGAACAGGCTGATATTGTCACACCCCCAATTTCCACTAACGGAGTATAACCGTGTGGGGTGTGATCCAGACCAGGATCCAAGTCTTTAGTTACAACCAAGCCATAGTTAAAGGGGTAAAAAAAATCATGTATTACATTAAATAAATCAGAGTTTACATTTCACAAAAATCAGCGGAAGCATTAAAAGTTTACAAAGTTGTTGTTTAGTAAAAGTGATTACTAGAGTAACTGAAGTACGATTTCCAAAAGAGTTTTACATAGGACAAGTACTGCCAACGCCCGTGCCATCCATGATCCTCCAAGCAACCTGAAAAGCATTCAACAATCAAGTGTCAGCCGAGGCTGGTGAGTTCATTAAAGCGGTCTACCCGTCACAAGTAGACCCAATGTTTATGAATAAAGACAGGTAAAACACAATCAATATCATAAGACCAGTAAAATTCCATATCGTAGGTAGCTAGCCTAGAGTTATGTCCACCTGAATTGTTCGCAACCGAAGCTGACAACGTTTTGATAGGGGGTACCTATGAATCTTGCCTTCCCGTGTCCATCCGGATCACGGTGGTTAGGCTAACATTGATCTCAGTCCGACCGCCAGTCGGGAGGGTGCATCCCGTGCACCGCTGAGCGGGGGTGTCAATCCCCAGTAGTACTACTCAACATTACCTCGCTACTGTATATTAACGGCTCGAATGTAAGGACTTTTTAATAAAAGCAATTCAGTGCAACATATGATATTTTCTCGGAAAATTACTCAAGTAAAGAAATACCTTTACCCTTGGGTTGCCATCCTTTACCGGATGCAACTATCTGTGTGTTATCATCCTAAACCGGATATAACAATAATAGTAAGTGAACTCACCTTAGGGTGCACTGGTACTCAGCACTGGTTTTAACGGGTTGGTCGAAGTCAACCTATTTGGGTAAATATGGCCTAATCAAATTAGAAGGTGTCACTAGGACGAAAGATAACACATAAGCACCTAAGCATGTTTCATACAATCATACAAGCCACATAATGCACATAAAAGTCTCAATTTGGGAGAAAATCAAGAAATTGCAATTAAAGTCAAAGTTTTGCCAAAAAGTCAAACTTCAAGCATCTAACTAGTGACATAGCTAAAATCCACAATACTTGGAATTAAATCCTTAAATTTTGCAGGAATATACTACATATCAATTAGGACATGTTGCAAAAATAAAATCAAGTAAAGATGTTAAGAAATGAGAAAGTTATGTGTGTTGGAAGTTGGCAAAAATCAACATTATTGTCTTTGACACACCATTTGGTGGCATGCCTAATTTGCTCCATACATGGAGTTAGGTTTTGTAATTTTTCAGGAATGAAGTACTCAACATTTAGGGAATGTTGCAAAAAGAATCAACTTAAAAAGTTAAGTAACGAGAAAGTTATGCGCATCGGAAGTTAGAAATTTTCAGCTTTTTGCAAAATGGTCAAAGTATGTTCAAAATTTGCATAACTCACTCAAAGTTTTGAATTAATGAACCAACTTCTCCAGATCTTACTTTTAACATATAAACATCATTTAAAAATAGCAAACTCGTCAATAAAACAAGATTAGCATGCTCAACCAAATTGAAAAGTCTACTTTTCACAAAACTGGACAGCTTTGAGTACCCAACTTGCAGCAGTGTTTTGAGTGACCAAACGGAGGTTTTAGAAAGTGTGCGAGTAGCCGTTGTAAAGCTAAGACATAATACTTTACTAGGGAAAAAGAATCAACTGATTTCGATGAAAATTGAGCAAGTTATGACAGCTGCAAGTTGACCACAAAATCTGGCCGAATCTGTCCAAAATTTGTAGTTGTATAAATTACATTTTCGCGGTTTTGGTCAATATTTTGCTCGTTTAACTTCATGTGAAGACTTGTAACACATTAGATATAATATTATCATGCTTTCCTAGTTGTCAAAACGATCATACAACACTCATAGCAAAATCAAGCATGTCACTTGCATATAAGCACATATTCTTCAAATTTCAAGTACCCACATACCCAAATTCTTCAAGAACACTCCTAACCCTCTAACCCCATCAAAATCACAGCCATTATACACTAACAAATCTGTCCAAAATCAGAATTTAACTTAACCCTTCATAAAACATGATTCAAGAGCATGTATACACACCAATTTGCACATAAACACAAGATAACCACATTTAATCTACCAATTTCATGTTAGAGATTTTTAGGGCTTACAATTTGGAGGTAGAAATCGCAGGTTTGAGATGATGGGGAGAAAAGAAAGCTTCCTTGAGACTTGTAGTAGCTAAACACACTTGAATCCTTCTTCCTTATGCTTGATTTCACGATTTTTGCATGTGTGTGTATGTGTGTGTTGGTGAAATCGTGAATGAGAGGGGAAAGAGGAGAAAGAATGCGTGAAGTGGGAGATGGGGAAGGGTTATGTGCAGATTTTCTTTTAAAAGAAATTACATGTTTGGCCCCTACACTTTTATTTTGAACATAACAAGCATAAAACTCATTTTTAAGTGGGGTTTTTTTTTTTACTAAAAACTTTTAAAGCAAACATTCTAAAAATGTTTCTAAGTGTTTTTAAATTATTTAGCATGCAAGATTTAGTCGGGTTACATAAATTTAACATTTACGCATATAACTTTAAATTTCGCGCGAAGTCCGATTTTACCCGAAAACGCGAAATTTTTAAATAACACATAAAGTTACGAAACGAGTTCACGAAACAAGTTACTAGCATCAATTAGCAAATAAACATGAAAAAAACATATAATCATTCAAATAACGGGTCACGAGTTCGCTAACGGAGTTAACGGAAAAAGTTAACGGAAAAAGTTAACGGAAAAAGTTAGCGGAGTTAACTTGGGAAGTTGCAATTGTCACAGCCTCCCCATGTTAAAGAATTTTCGTCCCGAAAATTGTCGTAATGCTCAAGGTGCGTAAAATTTCTAGTTGTCACATCGTTCCCGAGTTGAAAGGAAATTTCCTTTAGTGCTAACTGTTTCACGGAATTTGCCCTGATAGTGTTATTATTAGAGAATCCAAGTTCTCTGTTCCAAGGGGAGTGATGGATGGTATATGATTAAAAGTATTGAGTGGACATTGCGCACGAGCGTATAAAGAGTGATTTTTCTATG
Source organism: Deinandra increscens subsp. villosa (assembly GCA_039602395.1). Classification (NCBI taxonomy): domain Eukaryota; kingdom Viridiplantae; phylum Streptophyta; class Magnoliopsida; order Asterales; family Asteraceae; genus Deinandra; species Deinandra increscens. The sequence goes on along the minus strand of JBCNJP010002812.1, from coordinate 22,053 downwards.
ACAAACGTATCCACGGGTTAGTTGAATCGCATCTCATGGTCAGGTTTGACAAGTGTCACGATGACACCGTATCCGAAGTCAAAATATTTAACGCGACGAAGTAACCATACGTCCGAGTAACCTTCAGCTATAGTATCCAGTAAGATAACAGAAGGTATTGTGTCAAATGACACGGTAGAGGCAAAAAGTGCTGCAAAAAGGTTTGAATGTTAACGTATCTAGAGAGTGGGTTTGCATCCTTGAATTTGGCTAAGATCGGGTGGTTCTTACAGTTCGCAGAAAAGGTATAGGCAGATGAAGCTACAAGGTATTGTAGTACCATTATCATAGAGAGTAAGCGCGTTTATCTCATAAGGAAGTGCTCTGCTTTACCAAAGCGGTGACAATTTTAGGTGTACGCGAGGTTAACAAGTCGTGGGATGTCAGACATGTAATAACTAGAGGACCAATTAAAATATTTCATTAATTTCCATGGTGAACCAAGAAGAGTACGGATATGGGACGAGTAATCGTTGATAAGGGTCCTGGGAAAGTCACGGGATTGCTCTAAGGAACATGTGATTTGTCTTTTATAATACAAAACTTGAGTTGTTAAAACGTTGTTGTTCATCTGAGTCGTAATCTATATTTGTCCCTTAGTAGGAAATTTATATCACGATGTTTCCTCTCAATCTAGAGGGTTGAAAAATAATAAGTTTTATTTAATTACACTGTGTATGTCCCTTCCAGTGAAAATATGCATGAGGGACATAGGAAATCACAACGGAAATAACATAGATTTTGCTTTATTGTGGGCGTTGTCCCGTTAAATGAAGTTTCTCAACATAAGGTTTTTTTTTCTATGATTTCGAGGTAAATATGTGGTTCAGCACTGATCCCACCTTCCACATGCCAATAGTGCTTATGTATAGGGTGTACCGCAGCTAACCCACCACACTACTAGCACGTTGAGGGTGTACCAGTTTCCTTGCCATTCCTGGCTACTTAACAAATCTTGTTAGATAATATACTTGAACATAAGGTATCTTATGTTTTTCCCCAATGCTTTTGAGTTGAATGGGAGAGAAAGATTTGAAACCATGCAATCATGTGAAAATTTTGAATTTTGCGACAAAAAGGTTTTTCCACGTTTTCGGTCGGTAGGATCTTCGTATACGGTGAGGATTATCAAGAGTTTAGCGTATGCAACGCGAATGCAATTTGAATTTCTGAAGTGGATTCAAGAGATAATGTAGTCTTTCACTGAGGTTGCCAACATGGGGTATATCGTTACACATATTACCCTCCGGTAAAGATCCAAAATAGGGGTGACGTTCTAATGACCGAAATGTTCCTTGTAGAAGCATGAATGATATCAAGTATGGGAATGCGGGCTCAGGATGAAGGGCAAGGTAGCTGGTGTAGGGTAGTTTGCAACTACATGTTTCGAAGAGAGTCATCCGGTACGATTGACGCGAATACGGAGAAAACGATTTTGGGTCGACTGATATGGATGTGATTGTGTCGAAGGTGGTACCGTACAGAAGGATAGAACACCAGTTTATATCGGCCCTCAAGAGTAAGTAAAAGTGCAAATGTGTAGTAAGAGTAGATTTTCGAAATACCAAGTGCTGACGAATTCGAAATACTACTTGGCTTTCAATGAGTGTAAATACGAATCGTAACTAAGGTTTCGCGAGGTCTACTGCGTCTCGAAAAGTCGCGTTGCATATAAGATGTAGAAATATCGGGTACTTGGGTCACTTTCGGTGATTCTCGGGTAGCTCGCCGTATATACGATAAATTCAAACGTGACTTCGTCAATCCAGAGTCAATCTACTTCCTTACGCGTGTCTCAGAAGTTCGGGTCAATCATTCGGCTAGTTATGAAGCATAGAGTTACAAATGAAAGTTTTTTTTTCTAGAAAAGAATGAATGAGGACAATGGGTATCGATGTATGATGTTGTGGAACTTTCCTAGCATAATGTTGCCTAGTGTTGGTTGTCACTGTTTGTCGTACGGGAACTTCCGACGAAGAAGTGCATGGGAATGTCATTGATGAGGTTAACTAGCCGTTATGGCTCAAGGCTTGAGGACCTCCAAGTCACACAAGAATATAAGAGTAGAAGGTTCCTTGGGAGTCAAGTTCACACACGAATCGTGTGTTTGAAGATAAAGCAGATCGTACGGGTTCAAGAAGTAACCAACATCGCTCCGTTGGGTGAAACTGTATTTGTAGTGAGGTATAAAGTGCTTAAAATCGTGACGAGATTACTAGTCAAGTGAGAAGAACTTCACAATATTTTCCTGCCGAAAGGTTGGTTCCAATGGTTGAGGTGTAATTGTCCATTCAAGATGTCTGAATTTCCATCAGATTAGCGTTTATGGACTTGTTGTACAATCGAGAGAGCTTGAAAGAAGGTTATAGTAGTTAACGCCATAGGGGCAGAGTTAGCATCGCGATAAATTAAAATCAGTGAAGAGTTTATTCACGGCTCGCTCGCAGCGAGGGGAGATCTTATCGTCGGATGGTGAGAATTATAGGATGTTTTACCGGGTTTATCATTTGCACAAGTATTTTTAAAGGAGTTGATAGGTTGGAAGCCATAACTAAGAGAGACGAGAACGGGTGTGATGGCGAAATGAACTCTGCTAGATGTCCTCAACCATACGGTTGAGTCCCATAAGCTTGAAAATTTGATGTCATGAGAGTTTTGAAATGAGAGGTCGTATTCCTACAACTGATGGTTTGCCCAGCAGAATTCCCCAGGCTTCCATACACTGTAAATTACATTTACGTGTGCACCCGTAACGGTAATTTACCTTATATGGTCACACTGGTTCCTCTTACTTTGGCTACCAGGTTCGATGGGGTAGTATAGGGTTTCCAAAATGTGAGTATCAAGAATGTGGTCATTTAAATCGACGGTAACCGACCGGGATTTGCCAAGGATGCAAGTTTTGAGAGTAAACAGCTCATTCAATTTAAAGTTTACCGATACCAATCTGTCACACCCCCAATTTCCACTAACGGAGTATAACCGTGTGGGGTGTGATCCAGACCAGGATCCAAGTCTTTAGTTACAACCAAGCCATAGTTAAAGGGGTAAAAAAAATCATGTATTACATTAAATAAATCAGAGTTTACATTTCACAAAAATCAGCGGAAGCATTAAAAGTTTACAAAGTTGTTGTTTAGTAAAAGTGATTACTAGAGTAACTGAAGTACGATTTCCAAAAGAGTTTTACATAGGACAAGTACTGCCAACGCCCGTGCCATCCATGATCCTCCAAGCAACCTGAAAAGCATTCAACAATCAAGTGTCAGCCGAGGCTGGTGAGTTCACTAAAGCGGTCTACCCGTCACAAGTAGACCTAATGTTTATGAATAAAGACAGGTAAAACACAATCAATATCATAAGACCAGTAAAATTCCATATCGTAGGTAGCTAGCCTAGAGTTATGTCCACCTGAATTGTTCGCAACCGAAGCTGACAACGTTTTGATAGGGGGTACCTATGAATCTTGCCTTCCCGTGTCCATCCGGATCACGGTGGTTAGGCTAACATTGATCTCAGTCCGACCGCCAGTCGGGAGGGTGCATCCCGTGCACCGCTGAGCGGGGGTGTCAATCCCCAGTAGTACTACTCAACATTACCTCGCTACTGTATATTAACGGCCCGAATGTAAGGACTTTTTAATAAAAGCAATTCAGTGCAACATATGATATTTTGTCGGAAAATTTCTCAAGTAAAGAAATACCTTTACCCTTGGGTTGCCATCCTTTACCGGATGCAACTATCTGTGTGTTATCATCCTAAACCGGATATAACAATAATAGTAAGTGAACTCACCTGAGGGTGCACTGGTACTCAGCACTGGTTTCAACGGGTTGGTCGAAGTCAACCTATTTGGGTAAATATGGCCTAATCAAATTAGAAGGTGTCACTAGGACGAAAGATAACACATAAGCACCTAAGCATGTTTCATACAATCATACAAGCCACATAATGCACATAAAAGTCTCAATTTGGGAGAAAATCAAGAAATTGAAATTAAAGTCAAAGTTTTGCCAAAAAGTCAAACTTCAAGCATCTAACTAGTGACATAGCTAAAATCCACAATACTTGGAATTAAATCCTTAAATTTTGCAGGCATATACTACATATCAATTAGGACATGTTGCAAAAATAAAATCAAGTAAAGATGTTAAGAAATGAGAAAGTTATGTGTGTTGGAAGTTGGCAAAAATCAACATTATTGTCTTTGACACACCATTTGGTGGCATGCCTAATTTGCTCCATACTTGGAGTTAGGTTTTGTAATTTTTCAGGCATGAAGTACTCAACATTTAGGGAATGTTGCAAAAATAATCAACTTAAAAAGTTAAGTAACGAGAAAGTTATGCGCATCGGAAGTTAGAAATTTTCAGCTTTTTGCAAAATGGTCAAAGTATGTTCAAAATTTGCATAACTCACTCAAAGTTTTGAATTAATGAACCAACTTCTCCAGATCTTACTTTTAACATATAAATATCATTTACAAATAGCAAACTCGTCAATAAAACAAGATTAGCATGCTCAACCAAATTGAAAAGTCTACTTTTCACAAAACTGGACAGCTTTGAGTACCCAACTTGCAGCAGTGTTTTGAGTGACCAAACGGAGGTTTTAGAAAGTGTGCGAGTAGCCATTGTAAAGCTAAGACATAATACTTTACTAGGGAAAAAGAATCAACTGATTTCGATGAAAATTGAGCAAGTTATGACAGCTGCAAGTTGACCAAAAAATCTGGCCGAATCTGTCCAAAATTTGTAGTTGTATAAATTACATTTTCGCGGTTTTGGTCAATCTTTTGCTCGTTTAACTTCATGTGAAGACTTGTAACACATTAGATATAATATTATCATGCTTTCCTAGTTGTCAAAACGATCATACAACACTCATAGCAAAATCAAGCATGTCACTTGCATATAAGCACATATTCTTCAAATTTCAAGTACCCACATACCCAAATTCTTCAAGAACACTCCTAACCCTCTAACCCCATCAAAATCACAGCCATTATACACTAACAAATCTGTCCAAAATCAGAATTTAACTTAACCCTTCATAAAACATGATTCAAGAGCATGTATACACACCAATTTGCACATAAACACAAGATAACCACATTTAATCTACCAATTTCATGTTAGAGATTTTTAGGGCTTACAATTTGGAGGTAGAAATCGCAGGTTTGAGATGATGGGGAGAAAAGAAAGCTTCCTTGAGACTTGTAGTAGCTAAACACACTTGAATCCTTCTTCCTTATGCTTGATTTCACGATTTTTGCATGTGTGTGTATGTGTGTGTTGGTGAAATCGTGAATAAGAGGGGAAAGAGGAGAAAGAATGCGTGAAGTGGGAGATGGGGAAGGGTTATGTGCAGATTTTCTTTTAAAAGAAATTACATGTTTGGCCCCTACACTTTTATTTTGAACATAACAAGCATAAAACTCATTTTTAAGTGGGTTTTTTTTTACTAAAAACTTTTAAAGCAAACATTCTAAAAATGTTTCTAAGTGTTTTTAAATTATTTAGCATGCAAGATTTAGTCGGGTTACATAAATTTAACATTTACGCATATAACTTTAAATTTCGCGCGAAGTCCGATTTTACCCGAAAACGCGAAATTTTCAAATAACACATAAAGTTACGAAACGAGTTCACGAAACAAGTTACTAGCATCAATTAGCAAATAAACATGAAAAAAACATATAATCATTCAAATAACGGGTCACGTGTTCGCTAACGGAGTTAACGGAAAAAGTTAACGGAAAAAGTTAGCGGAGTTAACTTGGGAAGTTGCAATTGTCACAGATATTGCACTCCGTTCGGCCCCCGGCCGGTTGGCTACACCTTGTGTACCGCGGAGCAGGGTTTGTCAAACCCTCAGTAGATCTACCCAACATCCCCTCGCTTTCCAGATCATCAGTACTAAGTTGAGGACTTTAAGTTTTAAAGCATCCTTAGAAATCATGTGATATCATTTGGTTTAGACTTTAACCTACACTAGTCATATTAAAATGTTTATTCCGGATTTCATCTGAAATCCCAAAAAGAGTTTAAGTGTCATAATAGTTGGTTCCGGATTTCATTTGAAACCCCAAGGATGGACAGTTGCAAGTGTTCCCCATAAAACACTCCAACTTCCATAACAGGTATCCCATTAGGCAATACCTCAAATTGTCAGCGTTGTTTTCCGTTTAGTATGTTCGTTGTGACCCAAACGGGTTCACAATTAAAGGGTTTGTGAAACTCACCTTAGGTTGCTCAGCTACACTTGTTAATCCAATTAATGTTTGCTAACGAAGACCTAATAATCACATTAAGGTCTTAGGTGTTAGGTTGTGTCTAAACTTTAACTTAACGTCACTATGGCCCATAACATAGCACGTTTGAACTATGACTCGACATAACGACACACGACACCGATGGTTGATCATAAACAAGGGTTCACATATTACAGAAATCAAACATGTGTCATCATGGCATAATCATGTAAGTCATGGCATAACACTTAAGCAAATTGCACAAGTTTAGGTTCTGGTCACAGTTTCGCTAGCAGTTTCGCTAGCAGTTTCGCTAGGTGCACGGGCAGCACTTTCGCTAGGCTGTACCCGGTGACACAGTTTCGCTAGGATAGTTTCGCTCGAAACTGTTGGCACAGTTTCGCTAGTCTAGTTTCGCCCGAAACTGGTTTGAACTTTCGTTCAGGGACATTGGTCAAGGTCTAGTTTCGCGAGGAATTTCGCAAGTAAATCATGCACAAAAATTCACGGCGACATTACTAGTTTCGCTAGCAGTTTCACCGCATACGATTTCGAATAGTTTACACAGTTTCGCTGGTTGAAGATTGCCTTAGTTTCGCTAGATGAACATGCAGTTTCGCTAGTCGCGGAAAAAAAAAGGTTTTGCAGCTTAAAAATCAATCTGTTGGCCTCTGTAATGCACATACGTTATAACCAGGCATAGATAATCATTCCTAGGCATAAAACAAACATTTCTATCGGCTCATAACATACATATCATCATCAAATCTCAGTTTTGGCAAAAATCACATAAACGACCTAATTTACCTAGATCTATAGCATGGATGATTATGGGACGTAAAGTTGATTACTTTCTGATAGATCTAGCATGTACAACATCTCAGATTCAATTTCAAGTTTTAACATGAAGATCCTAGCATGCTTTTTAATAAAAACCTAAAGGAAACATAAGAACTCAAGGTTTGGGACTCACGGGATGATTTAGATGATGATGGATGATGATTCAGGGACTGAGGTATCGACAACTCGGTGTGAATCTTGGCTGACCAGAATCTCCAGGAGAAAAGAGTGTGTGTGTGTTTTTGTGCTAATGAGGCAAATGGAGAAACTAGGGTTTATTAGGTTTATTTATATCAGGGGCTAGTTTCGCTGGCAGTTTCGCTGGCCAGCGAAACTGGCTCTGACCACGAGCGAATCGGGCAGTTAAGCTAACTACCGGGCGACACTATAGTTTCGCTCGGTAGTTTCGCTGGAAACCTTAAAACATACAAATTTGTCACATAATCAAGGATTTACAATTTGTCATGCTATTCATAATATTAAATCATGCATTTAAATCACATTGCACATAATGACAACAATAAATGAACACATAGCATGTATGGGCGGGTTCGGTGATCAACCAACGGACGTGGACGTATTCGGCCTAGTTAAGCATTAGTTACTAAGTTAGCACTTATAACGTAACTAACGGGGTTTGTCTAACGGAAGTTAACCTTGAAATTCCCGGATGTCACAAAACACGTAAGGATTATTCCTACAACTAATTAGTCAGCTTCGGTTGCGAACTATCTAGTGACATGAACTTTAGGCTAGATACCTACGATATGGAAATATAGCAAAAATTTATAACTTACTATGGACTTTAAACTGTTGTGTCCGTAGGCGGAAAAACTGGATTGTGAATATCAAAACCTGTGAACTCACCAACCTTTGGTTGACACTTTCTTTCAAACATGTTTCTCTCAGGTCGCAGGTGTTCGAGTATCACGAGTATGCATGCATGAGCCTTTCAAACCTTGTTATGGTTTCCTATACAAGTTACGTTGTTTTCGAATGACAATGTTTTATTTAAATACTAAACCTTTTGTTTATGCTTCCGCATTTGTAAAAATTCTGAATTTATATTATATTTTAATATAATAAAAACCTTTTGATATTAAATGGTTGTTTGGTGTAACTAATGGACTGGGATCCTGGTTTGCTCACACCCCACACGGTAAAACCCTTTTATTGGAAATTGGGGGTGTGACATGGTTCTCTTACCTAGAAAAGACTTCTGCATATAATGTGCCAGGCACCTCCAGTAATGAGGCAGTAGCTTCTTGAAGATAGGCGGAAACTTCCCCTCGTACCCCATAGATTGAGCACCAGCAAGAACAACCTCCTTCGGATACTTGATTGGATCAGTGGCTTTATCAGTAATGTTCAGCCCCTTTCTGATATCATCTTCCTCAATCACTACTTGTCTGTTCTGCACAGTTGCGGTAATACTTGTCTTTTCAGCATTTGCTCTTGCAGTACCCCAGAACTCCCTCACTAGCATCTCATCAATAAGCACATTCGTCCTCAGGGCATGATTGATATTACAAGTATTCATCCCGGCCACCAGAGAATAGAATAACTCCATATGCTTTTCTGGTGGGTCTTCCAGATACGCTGGGATGCAGTGATCCTGTTCAAACTTTATCTCTTCGTCTAGCATCTCTTCTGCCATCTGAGAAAGACAAGACACATGCATCAGACATATTCATCAAAGCTATTATGATTATTAACCCTTGATGTTGTTCAATTGAAAATCACATTTTACTTTTGAAGATCACACAGTTTCAAATTGAACTTTTAGGGAAAATAATTGAATTAAGCACACGCTCACCAACCACTATCAAATTTATCTCAGAAAAGATCAATTTTAATGAGATTCCAAAAATTATTAAGTGTTTATGATTTTTCATTCAATTTTAAATGAGTCTACGATCCTACATATGCGATTACGATCCATAAATTGGGTTTACGATCCAATAAATGGTTTACGATTCGGTTGAGATTTAAACAGTTTAAGCCCAATCGTAAACTCTCGATAAAACCTAAGCCCGATCGTAAACTCCATCGAAATCAGAAAATCGTAAACACTGGTCGCAAACAACGATCGTAATCTCCGATCGTAAATTACGATCGTAATCAACGATCGTAAACATCGAACAGTCGTCTTCAACCTCTCGATTATCGTAAACACAGAATCCTCCATTTTTGAACTTGCAAAAACTCGTAAACTCGTCAAAATCGAACAACAACACAAATGAATCGGATTGATGCGGCAAATAACATGCAATGGGAAGCATTTAAGGAACTGATTATGGAGGAGTACTGTCCCCGTGACCAAGTGAAGAAGTTAGAGGGCGAATTCTTGAATCTGAAAATGATTGGGTCTGAAGTTGAGCAATATACTGCGCGTTACCATGAGTACGCGGTCTTGTGCCCCACGATGGTCGATGCTGAGTTCAAACGCATTGAACGTTATCTGGAAGGCCTCGCGCCTCAAATCAAAGGATTAGTGACTGCCAGCAACCCCGCAACCGTGCAACAAGCCATCCGTTTGGCTCACAAACTTACTGATCAGGAGGTTGAGAAGGGTACACTTCCTGCAAAGGCCACAGAGAAGACTGCCTTAAGTGGCAAAAGAAAAGCTGATGATGAAGCTCCTGAAAACTCCATGAACAATCAGAGTGTGGGAAACAGCACTGGGAGGTCCTATAACTCCCAAGGTCAAAGTAAGAGGTCTGGAAACAACAGTGGAAACAACCGCCAGGGCGGAAATGGTTAAAGCAACTACAGGGGTAACCTGCCTCTGTGCAACAAGTGTGGGAAACATCATGCTGGTGTTTGTAGAAAGAATCTGAGCTGTGAAAGGTGTGGAAAGAAAGGCCACGAAGCAAAAGACTGCTGGGCAACTCTACCTGAGCAACAAAACCGCCTAAGGCAAAACAACAACAATCATGGCAACAACAACTATGGGAACAACCGCAACGGGCAAGGAAACAATCAGAACAACAACAATGGTGGAGCCCGTGGCTGTTTTGAATGTGGTGCCCAAGGCCACATTAAGAGGGACTGCCCGCAGTTGAGAAGACAGGGGAATGGTAACCAAGGAAACAATGGTGGGAATGGTAATGTCGGAGGAAATGGCAACGGGAATGGTAACAACGGGAATGTCGGAAATGGCAGAGGAAGGGCTTTTGTTATGGGTCAAGGTGAAGCTCGCAATGATGCCAACGTGATTAACGGTAAATTCATCCTTAATGGTTTCTTTGCTACTGTATTGTTTGATTCTGGCGCTGAAAGAAGCTTTATTTCCACTAAATTTGCTAAGTTGATTAATGCTAAACCAATTGCCTTAGATGCTAAGTATGTGGTAGAGCTAGCAAATGGTAAACTTCATGATACGACCCAAATAGTTAAGGACTGTAAGTTAGAACTAGCTGGCCATACAATAGGAATCGATCTTATGCCTTTCCCGATTGGTAGTTTTGATGTCATAGTAGGAATGGATTGGTTATCTGAAAACCGCGCTGAAATTTTATGCCAAGAAAAAGTGGTTCGTATTCCACTCAAGGACGGTGAAGTGTTAACAGTTCAAGGCGAGAAAGGTGGGACAGTAACTGGTATTATTTCGTTTCTCAAAGCTCAAAAGTGCCTTCGTAAAGGTCACTTCGCGGTCCTTGCAAACGTCACCGACACGACACGCCCCGAGCGTAAAATCGACGACTACCCGATAGTCCGCAACTTCCAAGATGTATTTCCTGAAGATTTGCCTGGTTTGCCTCCATTTCGACAAGTTGAGTTTGGAATCGACTTAGCTCCTGGCGCCGCTCCGATCGCACGCGCACCTTACTGATTGGCGGTAAGTGAACTCAACGAACTCTCCTCACAACTTCAAGAGCTACTCGACAAAGGGTTTATTCGTCCAAGTTCGTCTCCATGGGGAGCACCGGTATTGTTTGTTAAAAAGAAGGATGGAACGTTCCGCATGTGTATTGAGTACCGAGAGCTTAACAAGGTTACGATCAAGAATCGGTATCCACTTCCTCGAATCGACGATCTCTTCGATCAGTTACAAGGTTCAAGCTACTTTTCAAAGATTGATCTACGGTCTGGATATCACCAACTTCGTGTTCGAGATGAAGATGTCCCCAAGACTGCTTTCAGAACTCGCTATGGACATTACGAGTTTTTGGTTATGTCGTTTGGGCTAACTAATGCGCCTGCTGTATTTATGGATCTGATGAATCGAGTGTGTAAGCCGTACCTCGATAAGTTTGTGATAGTTTTCATTGATGATATTTTGATCTACTCCAAGACGAAGGAAGAACACGAGGAGCACCTACGACTTATTTTGGAATTACTTCGCAAGGAACAGCTTTATTCTAAGTTTACAAAGTGCGATTTTTGGATTCGCGAAGTCCAGTTTCTTGGACACATTGTTGATCAGAACGGAATTCATGTCGACCCGGCTAAAGTGGAAGCTATCAAGAATTGGTCTACTCCGAGAGCGCCGACCGAAATCCGACAATTTTTGGGACTTGCCGGATATTACCGAAGATTCATTAAGGGTTTCTTGCAGATAGCCCAGCCCTTAACAGCTTTAACGCACAAAGGAGTGCAATATAGATGGGGTGAAAAAGAAGAACACGCGTTTCAAACTCTTAAGGACATGTTATGTTCAGCTCCGATTCTCGCATTACCCGATGGAGTTGACGACTTTGTGGTCTATTGCGATGCATCTATTCAAGGGCTCGGTTGTGTGTTGATGCAACGAGACAAGGTGATTGCCTACGGGTCCAGGCAACTGAAGGATACTGAGAAGAATTATACAACGCATGATTTGGAATTGGGAGCCGTTGTATTTGCACTTAAGATTTGGAGACATTACCTCTACGGAACAAAGTGCACGATATTTACCGACCACAAGAGCTTACAGCACATATTTGAACAGAAGGACCTCAATATGCGACAACGACGGTGGGTCGAGCTACTGAATGATTACGACTTGGCAATTAAGTATCACCCGGGAAAAGCCAATGTTGTGGCCGACGCCTTAAGCCGCAAGGAGTACGAAAAGCCTCGACGAGTACGAGCGCTGCAACTTACCATTCACACGGGATTGCCGGATCGGATCCGCGATGCCCAACAAGAAGCTTTAAAGGAAGAAAACTTCGCAGCAGAAGCACTGCGAGGGGTGGATGGAAATTCTGAAATTAAGTCCGACGGACTCAGATATTATAATGATAGAATTTGGGTTCCTTTACTTGGAAATCTTCGTGAGCTCGTGATGGACGAGGCTCACAAGTCAAGGTATTCGGTGCACCCTGGATCGGATAAAATGTACCAAGATTTGAAGAACTTGTACTGGTGGCCGAATATGAAAGCCGACATCGCGCGATATGTGGCTAAGTGTTTAACATGCTCAAGAGTCAAGATCGAGTACCAAAAGCCTTCAGGATTATTGCAACAACCAAAGATCCCAGAATGGAAATGGGAGGATATCTCCATGGATTTTGTAACGGGACTACCACATCGATCGAATCGACCGGATGCGATTTGGGTTATCATTGATCGTTTAACCAAATCTGCACACTTTATTCCAACAGGAGAAAGTGACAATATGGATAAGTTAACTAAACTGTACATTGACCGAATTGTGGCACGTCATGGAGTGCCTAAGACCATTATCTCTGACCGAGATCCTCGATTTACTTCCCGATTGTGGCAATCCATGCAAGAAGCACTGGGAACCAGACTGGATATGAGTACAGCTTATCACCCGCAGACCGACGGTCAGACGGAAAGAACTATTCAGACTTTAGAAGACATGCTCCGAGCTTGCGTTCTCGACTTCGGTAAAGACTGGGAAGCTCACCTTCCGTTGGTGGAGTTCTCCTACAACAACAGTTATCATTCAAGCATTGGTGCAACACCTTTTGAAGCACTTTATGGCAGAAAATGTAGATCGCCCGTGTGTTGGGCCGAAACGGGCGAGAAAGGACTCACTGGACCGGAAATCATTCATGATACGACTGAACGAATTATTCAAATCAGAAAGCGGATAGCCGCAGCACGTGACAGACAAAAGAGCTATGCCGACAAACGCCGTAAACCTTTGAAGTTCGAGGTAGGCGACAAGGTACTATTAAAGGTATCTCCCTGGAAAGGAGTGATACGCTTCGGAAAGAGTGGAAAGCTAAATCCTCGTTATATCGGTCCATTTGAAATCATTGGGGAAGTAGGCCCGGTGGCCTATCGATTACAACTCCCTGCCGAACTCGATGGAGTTCACAACGTGTTTCACGTTTCTAACTTGAAGAAATGTCTGGCTGAAGACATCAAAATAATTCCTTTGGAGGAATTGGAAATTGATGAACATCTGAGATTTATCGAGCAACCAGTAGAAATCATGGGACGCGAGGAGAAAGCCCTCAAACGTAGCAAGATCCCGATCGTCAAGGTTCGATGGAGCTCAAAGCGTGGACCTGAATATACTTGGGAACGAGAGGATCAAATGTAGAAAAAGTATCCTCACTTGTTCGAGCAAACGTCCACGGAAACTCAAGGTATGATTTAATTTTGGGGACCAAAATTCCTTTAACAGGAGGAGGATGTGGCGACCCTAAAACTTTTGCTTTCTTTCCCCAGCAACGACGACAGCCGAGGCTGCGAACGCTACAGCGCAAGGATAATTTTCGGGACGAAAATTCCAATTTCAGGGGGATGATGTGACATCCGAGAATTCCAAGGTTAACTTCCGTTAGACAAACTCCGTTAGTTACGTTATAAGTGTTAACTTAGTAACTAATGCTTAACTAGGCCGAATACGTCCACGACCTTTGGTTGATCGCCGAACCCGTCCATATGTGTTTACTTATTTTATTGCCACTATGTGAAATTATGTGCAACGTGTTTACTGAATTAATTGTGTAAATTGGTCACTTTTGGTTTCCAGCGAAACTACCGGGCGAAACTGTAGTGTCGCCCGGTAGCCAGCTAAACTGTTTGACTTGCATGAGTTCAGAGCCAGTTTCGCTGGGCCAGCGAAACTGCCAGCGAAACTAGGCCCTGATATATAATAACATAAAACCCTAGAGATCCCATTTTTGCCTCATTTCACACAAAACACACACACTCTCCATCTTTTCTCCTGGAAATCTGGTCAGCCGAGAATCACATCGAGCCATCGAGATCTCAGCCCCGAACCATCATCCATTAAGCTTGGAGATCGAATCGTGAGTCCCAAAACCATACTTTATGCATTTTCTATGTGTTTTACTATAAAGCATGCCTAAATCTCTATGGAATCACTTGATCTGCTAGTATGCTGCTTAGGGATGCTAGATCTATCATAAAGTCAGTAACTTTACGTGTGAAATCAAACCATAATGAAGATTTATGCTAGATTAGGTCATTTTAGGATGAGTTTTTGGTGATTTGATGTTGAAAACCCATGTTTAAGGTGTTAAAGCTTACTGATTTATGTTGGTAAATGTCTATGTATGCTAGATAATGAATTACATGAAATATGGAAGCTGTTAGATTGATTTTTAGGCTGATTTATGTGTTTTTCGCGACCAGCGAAACTAGCCTGTTCTCTGGGCGAAACTATGTAGCGAAATTATGTGTATCTTCATCCAGCGACACTATGTAGCGAAACTGTAGTGTCGCCGGGTAAACCAACCAGACCTGTCCGAACGAAACTACCGAGCGAAATTCCCTGAACGAAAGTTCAAACCAGTTTCGGGCGAAACTAGGCTAGCGAAACTGTGCCAACAGTTTCGAGCGACACTAGCCTAGCGAAACTGTGTCATCGGGTATTGCCTAGCGAAAGTGCTGCCCATGCACACAGCGAAACTGCCTAGCGAATCTATACTAGCGAAACTGTGACCAGACCTAAATATAAACTTGTGCAATTTACTTGAATGCTATGCCATGACTTACATGATTATGCCATGATGATACATGCTTTGATTTCTGATGTATATGAACCCTTGTTTATGATCAACCATCGGTGTCATGTGTCGGTATGTCGTGTCATAGTTCCAACGTGCTATGTTATGGGCCATAGTGACGTTAAGTAAAGATTAGACACAAAACTAATACTTAAGACCTAAACGTGTTCATAGGTCTTCGATAAGCAATACTTGGATTATTAGCAAGTGTAGCAGTGCAACCAAAGGTGAGTGTCACTAACCCAATTACCGTGAACCCGTTTGGGTCACATCGAATAACTAAAAGTAAAACAATGCTGACAACCTCGAGAGTGCTATGCACCTCCCTGATGAACGTGAAAACTTGGAGTGCTCGGCACCCACTTGATGAACTTGAAGTGCTTTATGGGAAGCACTTGCGAATTACTTAAACAACTATTTCTAAAACGAAACTGAAAACACTTTTGAGATTCATGAGAATCCGGTAAATCGTTTTAATATGGCTAGCGTAGGTTAAAGTCTAAACCACATGATATCACATGATTTCTAAGGATGCCTTGAAACTTAAAAGTCCTCAACTAAATTGTACCATTAATTGTAAAGCGAGGGGATGTTGGGTAGATCTACTAGAGTTTGACAAACTCTGCCCCGTGGCACGGGGAGTGCACGGAGGTACAATATCAGCCTATTCTAACCGTGATCCCGAGAGGACACGGGGGAGGCAAATCCGCGATGACGTAGGTCCGCAAAACGTGATGGCACGGCCACTACAATAATAGTCAGCTTTGTTACAAACTTCCTTAGTGCATGGAACAACGGATTAGCTACCCGCGATATCGGTTGAGCACTTTAACTATACAAGACTAGTACATACCCGATAACGTAGGTTACGGACAATACTTTTACTAAACCTCAATACTATGATTTTGGTTATCACAAGCATCGCTTTTCACAAATAAATTTTACATAAGAATACGTTTACACGATTATGATTTATGAGACCGGGCCACTGCATGGCAAGCCCACTGTGAACTCACCAACCGTTAGGTTGACACTTGCGTGGTTTAAACTTTTGCAGATCGCTAAGGAGTATCCGGAGCAGGTTGGCATGGCACACGAAGACATTTTAATTTTAGTTGAACTTAATTGAGAATTTAAAACACTGATTTTGTAAAGCACGTGGTTAGTGCTAAGTAAGATGATATTTTGTTCCGCTGCGTGATTTGAGACTTTATTTATGATATATTTTTGGACTAACTCTGATTCGTTTAGTATTTGTAACTAATGGTTGTGGTCCTGGTTTGCTCGCACCCCTTAACGGTATAAACTCCGTTAGTGGTTAATTGGGGGTGTGACAAACCGAATCATGCAGTAGTAAGATCCCTTCAGGTACCTACAAGTGGTATCAGAGCAATCCAAGTTGCTCTACTGCTGTGATTTGGTCATTTTCGAAATCCTAGTGAGAGAAAGTTAGGTTTTGGTTGTTTTTTATAGAAATTTTCAAATTCTGAGTGATTCTGAGATAAAAAAATGATTTCTAAAGCTTCCTAGAGTGTTTTCGCACATCATTATTGCAATTTCCAGTCCAAATTGTCAAAATTCATAAAAATCAGTCGATTTCAGCTTTGTAAGCCGTTGGTACGTCCATTGAATGCGATGGTATGCTGGATGAACAACTGGTACGCAAGGCAATCTTCATAGGTTGTTGGTACGCTAAGTGTTGGTATAGAAGGCTATCTTCAAAGTTGGTACGCGACGGTTATTCCCTGATACACAGGCAGTTACGCCGTACCACATTGGTACGCTACTTGGTCTGGTACGCTGATTATTCTGGTCCGGGTTTTGGTACGTTGGTAGTCCGTTGAACATCTTTGGTACGGAAGTCGACATTTTGGTACGCTGATCAAATTGTTGGTACGCTGAGTCAGATTTCATCAAATTTCAAGATGAGTGATTATCAAGCGTTGTCAGCTATTCAAACTTCAATACAAAATATGTTGAACTTTGATAATGAAATTGGAACAAATCAGAAAGTTCCCAAATTGTTAAGATTGGAAGATTATCACAACTGGAAGCAACGTTTTGAATCATACATTAGTGATCTTGATATTGATTTATGGATACCCATTGAACAAGATTATAAATATCCTACGAAAAATGGAGAACCGGTCATGCGAAGTGATCTTGATGCAGATGAAAGGAAATTTTATGCTCGAGAAAATAAAACATATGGTAATCTCATGATGGCATTACCAAGAGAACTCTTGCTTCAATTTAAAAATTGCACGACATCTAAAACTTTGTGGGATGCATAGGTGTGTAGGAAATGAACAGTATCAGAAAAGTCGAAAGAAAGTTTTGCTGAAAGAATTTGACAACTTTCAACACTGTGAAAAAGAAAGTATTTCAGACTTGGTTTCTAGGTTTTCACATCTTGTTAGTGAACTTGAAGAATTCAAAGTTACAAAAGAGGATGATGATTTAAAAGAAAAAAATTTGGAAGCTTTACCGAATTGCTGGGAAAATTATGTTCTTTTATTGACACATGATAAGGATTATTCTGGATGGTCTTTTCACAAGTTAACAGGAAAATTGCAAGCTCGTGAGTTAGAAATGAGGGTGAAAAGATCTACACCTGCTCTAAATCAGAATCCAGAGTTGTATTATGGCGATAACTCAGCCACTGTGAACGCTGAATCGAAGTCCCATTCTAGTTCAAGTGTTGAATCCTGCCTCCAACAGCTTTGCTTGCTGGAACATCTGATACATCCTGGTTCTTCTCCAGGTTGCAGTTTCACTATTCCTGAAAAATCAACAACCAATTCTATTCCTGTTCAAACAGCAGAAGATCTAGCTGCACTATTCTCTACTGCTTCATATCATTCGTCTTCTGGGTCAGTTTTTAGCCAAATCGGCCAATTCTGGTATGTTTCCGGACGACTTAACACAGATGGGATGATGATCAGCTGCATAAGTTAGATTTGGAATGGCAGTTTGCTATGTTAGTTAAAAGAGGAAGAAGGTTTATGAAGAAACATGGCAAGAATTCTATTATTCATGGAGACAAACTGGGATTAGATAAGTCAAAACTGAAATGTTTCAAATGTTCCAAATTCTAGGACATTTTGCTCGTGAGATGCAATCAATCTTCATCTAAACCAAGTGCTTCGGATAATCATGATCATAATAAAGAAGCTAAAGCTATGATATCTCAAACTGATGAAGGGTATGATTGGTCTAAGGATTTTCCGGATGAATCTATTTTTCTTAGTAACAATGAATCTGCTCTGAGAGCTACTGTGCACATGAACTACCAATGATTCTGATTCAGAAGTTAGTGGTTATGAATCCGTGTGTGAATTTTGTTCATAAAAGATACTCGAATTCAAGATTTGATAAAGGAAAATGAGTGTTAATTTGCTGAAATCAAAAGAAAAGATGAAGAGTTGGAAGGTTATGTCAAGAAATGTCAAGGATTTGATGAAATTTGCAAAACAAATGAGATGTTACTCAAAGAAAAGATTTTGTTGTTGGAAGAGTTAGAAGATTTTCAGAAACAGTTTGTCAGAAGGGTGTATTCAAAATGATCAACAAAAATTACAACTTCAACATGAGAATGATGAGTTCATGACCAAAATTGTCAAGTTAACTGCTGCAAATGAAAAGTTAGTAAAGGAGGTTGAGGAATATAAGTTTCAAGCTAAAGATGTTTGTGAAGATTTTGAGAAATCTATTTCAGAAATCCACAGCAAGGGTGGAAGCGCTTAAGGCATCTAATGATGAACTTCAAAAAGCGTTGGATGAAGTTACTGCAGAAAGAACTCAATATCAAATCGTTCAGTCTGAATTGCAAGATAAAATCATCAGTCTGAAGAAGGACAAAACCTTGCTAACCAAAAATGTTGAGATCTATAAGGAAAGAGTGGATAAAATTACACAAGAAGTGTATGCTGCTCATGATGGTATGCGAAGAGAAAAGTCTTTAGTTAACAACACATCTGAGAAGTTGATTCAATCAGAAAAGGTTGTGGCTGAGGCACAGAAGACAATAGCAGATTTGAATATTGAAATTTTGGATCTTACTCGTCAATTGCATAACTTGAAGAATTCACATTCTTTTGCAAGTTATTTGTGTCAAGATGATAATTTCAAGAAGGTGTTTGGAGGAGATGATTTTAATCAAATTCCGCATCCGGTGATTCAAACTGAATCTATTGTTGATTTGAGCACTTCGAATACAAAGCAAGATTATTCCGAATTTGTGTCTGAGAAATCTGAGAAGAAGAAATCAAAGTCTTCAAAGAAGAAAGTAGAAAATGAGGAAAGTTTGATTGATAAATCTACATCAAAGTTTGTATCTGGTGGGTTTATATCTGATAAGGGAGTAATTTCTACTGAAAAGTCGTGGAAAAGGATTGAAAAAGAGTTGAATGAAGCACAAGTTGCTGCAAAGTTGGTTGAAGCTAACAAGTTAAAAGATATTAAAGCTTCATTTAATCAAGCTGCTAAAGCTGGTCCCTCAGGTTCTCAAGTTGATCTAACCAAGCTACCAGGGTTACAAAGGTTCTAGGTTTGGGTAGCCAGGGTAAGCACAGTGTAACATCTTCTTAATTATCTGGATCATCATCTTGATCAACATCATCTTGTCATTTATAAATACGATACCATCAATAAAGAAATATAAAGTTCAACGATAGTGACTTAGTTAAACAACTAAACAAAAGTACCTTGAGATCTCGTAATATCCTCGTCATATATCATCTCTTAAACCATCTACTTCCATAGCTATTCCATTAACATCTAACAACATAAGAGGAGTATATAAAAGATAATATTAATTAAACAAATTTTATATTGATTAAAAAATACCTGGAAATACCTCATCACACTCGTCATCGTCCTCATCAACAAGAGCCACCCCTCTCTTTGCTCCTCCTTTAGGATTTGTCACATTTTGTTTGAATACATCCTTTTGTGTGACCCTTTCTTCCTTGAGATTATTTCAGCCATTGTAAGTGTTGCTCTAGATTCTCAACAACCAATATTTCCCATGACGGAATGCCTTCAGTCCTTGCGCTAAATGTGACATCAACGTACCATCAGCCCTTCCATCACCAAAGCACCCAACTTATGGGTCGTTTGATCACCTTAGAAAGAACTACACAGAAACAACCCGATGTAAACACACAGACACCCTTATGCATCTCACATAGAGCCTTTAAAAACCATAATCACCCAAGCTTCCACAGCAACATATCCCACCATATCTTTAGCCAGTAAAGTCAACCTTGGATAAAAAATCACCCCTTTGACCAGTAAACATGAGATGTTTAGACAGTACACATGCAGAATCATGACAAAAACACATAATGTTGAATTACAATGTTTGACTCTAATAAAGTCAAATCTGGACTTTTTAGATAGATTTAACAAAATTGACATCCTACATCCTACAAGTTTAGAGATAGCAAAATTAACATCCTATTATATATATATATATATATATATATATATATATATAGGTAAAAGATCCGTGTAGACCCCTTATTTTTTGTAGACCCCGTAGACCCCTTATAAAACTCAATAAAACTCATTAAAACTCACTAAAAATAAAACTCAGTTTTGTTAATTTAGTTTTTTTTATTAGCGATAAGCTTTTAAGAACAAAAAAAGACAATTAAAAAAAAAGAAAAACGAAAAACATTAAAAATTGAACATTTTAAGACAATGAGTTTTAAAAATCAATGAGTTTAAAACTCAATAAAACTCAGTGTTGCGTTTAAAACTCATTATTTTAAAACTCAATGTCTTAAAATGTTCAATTTTTAATGTTTTTTTGTTTTTTTTAATTTATTTATTTATTTTTTTGGTTCTTAAAAGCTTATCATAATAAAAAAAACCAAATTTACAACACTGAGTTTTATTTTTATTGAGTTTTATAGGGGTCTACGGGGTCTACAAAATTTAAGGGGTCTACACGGAACCCTTCCCTATATATATATATATATATATATATATATATATATATATATATATATATATATATAAACTTTCTCACATGGTCACTTAGAAATATATTGTTTGACTTTTTAAGGTCAACTTTCTCACACCAAAGCACATCAAAATAATGATATGTTTATTTTTCAAATGCCTAAAACAAAGGACATCTAATGTTTATTATTCGAAGCATGTTGGAAATAACTCAAACGACATCTTCTTCATTTGCGTTCATCCAATCCCATAATGTAACATCGTAAATCACTATCAACTTCACTCGTGGTATCTAAATTTGTACTCGGATCAACTATATTAGGAGGTATGTCTTTTCTTGATAAATGAATCTCTTGCACACTAGCTTGTGCAACTGAACCAAACCTATCTTCACTAGGCTCAAACCAATAGGACCTGTTTGTTTTCTTCTCGCAACATGCATAATGAAAAAATGGATTTATGCCTCCAATGTGATAATCAATTGGCAATTCATCATCATGATAGTAACAATTATGAACTGGTCTATCCATTATGAATAGTATAAATCAAAACAGGAAAAGTAATCGATGATCAAGAATAAAAACTAGAATATAAACACATAAACGATTTGCCTTTGATTGAGAGAAAAACAAACCGAAGATTCATTAATTCTGACTTCGTTCAACCAATATATATACACAACCATTGAAGCGACGCATCTCCACAATTCTAGGGACTATGATGGCGGTTTACAGTTTTTGTAAAAACTGTTTAACACCGTAAACAATATGGAGAATGCGGCTGGATCAAAAGCTCGACATTTGGACTGGACTTAGACTAGACTTTGTTGCTTAGGGTGGGCTAATACCATTAAGGCCCAAACACCCTCTAAGTTAAAGCAACTTATTTTGACCCAATGACCCATTAGTCTAAATACATAATAAAACACAATTAAAAAGATGTTCAAGGCCAAAAATAAATATAACATTCTCCCTCCTAGTCTTGATCTTCATCGCTTAATCTTGATCTTCACAC
>JBCNJP010002809.1:0-21962 GCA_039602395.1 Deinandra increscens subsp. villosa | reverse complement strand
CATGATCAACAACAATATCACTCGCAACAATTAGCTGATTACGGATTCCAGACACAACAAATTTCGAGTGATAAAAATCTGTCGTACGTGTCAGATACATATAATGGGAACGACGGGGATGACAGTGATAGTGACATTTCCGTACATCTAAAAGTAAACGATGCGGTGGCAAAACCCGTTCCAAAAGTTTCCTATGAAACGAGTCAAGTATGATATTATTTCTTTCAATTTAATTTATATATATATATATATATATATATATATATATATTTACCAGGTTTTAATTCTGACTTGTAACTCTTTTAGTATTTTGATTCTCGTCAGGAGTTGGTGGAATGGGTTAAGAAGAGAGGACGCGAGAATAAGTGTGCCGTTGTGATAGGGCGGTCGAAGAAAGGCTTCAATGGGGAACGTCGATGCGAGAGTTCTGGGGAATGCATGAGCAAGGGCACAGGCCACAGGAATACGAGCACCATAAAAACTAATTGTCCATTTAAGATCGTGGGAAAGTACAGGGGAGAGTGTGATAAGTGGGCCGTGGAAGTTATAACATTGGAACACAACCCTAATAATGTCATCTTTGAGGAGGGGCACTCGGAATTTAGGAAGTTTTCTGACGCAAAATTTGAACTGATTGAGAGGTTATACCGACAGCGAGTTAAGGCAAGTAAAATTCTTATTGCCGTACAGAACGAGCTTCCTGATAGCAAATGAATTAAGCAGGACATATACAACGCAATGGCGAAGTTCAGAGCTGAAGGTAGAATGGGCGCGACCCCGATGCAGGAACTTGAAAACATCCTACAAAAAGATTTCATTTATTACATCCAAGAGAATCCCTCCACTAATGTCGTAGAAAATGTTTTCTTTTGCCATGAGAGGTCCCATGTAATGTGGCGTGCCTTCCCGCACTTGATGTTGATTGACGCAACCTATAAAACGAACATGTACAACCTTCCACTTGTTCAGATTATGGGTGTGACTTCGATATCGAAGTCGTTTTGTATTGCACACACATTTATATCAAGGGAACAAGAGGAAAACTTCACGTGAGTCCTTGAGCGGATGAAATAATTTACTCGCTGGGTGTGTGTTACCGCGAGTCATTATTTGTATGTCAATCTTAGTATTCAATCTATTAGATCTAATCTCACAACTTTTATCTTCTGGTTAAGTTGATCATCAACCTTATCCTTAAAAGTTTGAGGTGAGAAAGATGTTCCTCCTTAATTAAGCACAAGAATAAATAATCAATTTTGTGAATGATAATTGATTTATGCCCAAATGTTCCATTTTGGGATAAGATCCACTAATATGTTTGAGTTTTGGTAAGTTAGAACTCTTAGTAGAACCTTGTATAGTCCCTTAACACATGTAAATCATCTAGTTATAATTTATAAAGATTTAAATCCATGTAAAGACAACTAGATAAGTATAGCCAACAACTTTGAGAGTTCAAGGTAATAGTGATATTGTCATAGTCATGTGAAACCTTATAACTATCAATGTCTTACTTTAGTAATGATACTAAGTTCCAAGTGATGTTGGATCATAATAAGGTATCATAAGTGTAATACAATGATAGATTTCATGGTTTGTGCAACTATGACATCGATTTTGTCACTTACTCTCATTATAGTTGTTGTTTGGTTTATTTCTAGTGTATGGATTATAAGAGATCTTTATAAGACTAGATAAATTCATTGTGTTAGTTTGAAAATTTTATAGGCACAATTATCATTATTGATTATTCTTTGTTAGCCAGTTGTTCCATTAGGAACTTAGAACTGTAAATTTTTCTTGTGTCTTATTTTAGAAATTAGAATTATCCTCTTTATCTAAGCCATTTTATTTTATAAGGGTTAGTGATAGTTAGGTGAACAAATCTGGTTTTCTAGTTTAAGGCATTTATCCATCTTTATGCACAAAGTTATCATACACTCGCTTTCCTTTGGTACTTGTGAGTGATGATTTTAAAATACATTTTAAGTGTGCTAAGAAGGATTCATTAAGTAATGCACTAGAATAACCTTAATTTGAAACATGTCTGAGCCCTTTAGGGTCATGTTTTAATAATTATGATGTGTTCACTAAATCATTAACCTAATTCACACTTTGTACTAAGCATCATTAGATGTAAAGTGTTTGCATGCATTTAAGAAGTTCTTTTGAATCTTATTACTTACATGATGTTTTAGATTAGGAAATCTGAAAGATCTCCCCTGATAGCATTATTTGAAACGATTTTGATTATCATGATAGACAATATGAATAGACTTTACTCATTTTTGTACAACCTTTTATTAGAGAGAGTAATTAAGAGTCTTTTGTCTTAAGAGATAATTAAGATCATTATGATGAGAGGAAAACATTAATGGAAACATTTAGTGATTATCAGTTTAGAGTGGATTAGTTATGGAGATTAACGGTTAAATTAGTTTGAAAAGAAGATCTAAGAGTGATTCTATGGGGTACTTAAAAAACTAAGGCACAATGATATTCATATACTAAGGCATAATAGAAATGCACTATCATAAACTAAGTCATAATAAGAATACATTATGATTAATTAAGGCATTAATAAAAAGCATAATCATAAAATAAGGCAAAATAATGACGTATTATCATAAACTAAGGCATAGTAATATTGCATTATGATAATAATGTGCAATTATGAAACAGAAGAGGATGTGATATAGTCTGTTACAACACCAAAATAACAGACTAATTAGGTTCTACTTAAGTGAATCGGCTTTCGCTTTGGTTACTTGCCTATCACCTAAGCATTATGAACGAAATAAGGGTATGTGCAAAAAAATAATGTAACACATCAGCTTTGGCCAGAAATGATACATTTAAGTTTTATGGACAAATTAGTTTCGCTTAATACAGGTGTGACCCATCAGCTTTGGCCAGAAAGGAAACACATGTATGTATAAGGCGAATGCTCAATTTTAGTTGATAATCATAGTAAAAACAACGAATCAGCTTTGGCCAGAATCGAAGTCTTAAAGATGTTATCAATTTAAGCAAAATGAATTAGTTTAATTTATATAGTAACTAGTGAGTAAAATTGAATGACATTAGTTAAGGTAGCAAACCAGCTTTGGCCAGAATTACTACTTTTGAAGATGTCATCAACTTGATTGAGACTAGTTAATAAATTAATCTAATTTTGATAGTCAATCAGTGTCAATAAGTTAACTTGCAAGATAAAGTTAAAGGACATTATGTAGGTAACAAATCAACTTTGGCCAGAATTGAAACCTTTATTAGATGTTTGTCATTAACTTTTAAATAAGACAAGTTAATTAGTTATCTGATTTTAATTGGTGTTAGGGTTTTGTAAAACATAAGTTTATAAGGTTTAAACAAAACACAATTTGATTTAATAATAAGCCCCGAAAAATTTCAAAGGGTAAATAAGGCTTACGTTTAATCACATAAGGTTCACGTTAGCATGTGCTCGAGAATTAGTGTACGGTCGAAGTTAGCGTACATTCGAGCGTTAGTGTACATTTTAAGACTAGTGTACGCTTTGAATATTAGTGTACGATTAAGAGTCTATGTACGTCCAAGATAAGCGTGTACGCTCCAAGGCCGTTTATACGTTTTAAGGATCGTTAACAATCTGTTACTAATGATCTTAACGATCTGGTGTAACGATCTGGCTCATTTAGCCTTAATGATCTGGCCTTAACGATCTGACCTTAACGATCTGGCCTCAACGATCTAACCTTAACGATCTGCCTTAACGATCTGCCTCATTTTGGCTTTAACGATCTGGCCATGTAACGATCAGGCTAACGGAAGTCTTAACAACTTGCCCATGTAACGATTAGGCTAACGGAAGTCTTAACGACTTGCCCATGTAACGATTAGGCTCATTATGCCTTAACGATCTGGGCATCGTTTTGGCCTTAACGATCTGCCCTGGGACTGAGACGCATACGTTTTTGACTTGAGGCGCAAGGAACGTGAATAATTTTTGACGTAAACAACGTTTCAAGCACGAAATCAGTTAGGGTTTCAAGTTTTTATTCAAAAATCATGAACTTTTGTGAAAAAGCGTGATTTTTAGTGAAAGACTTAACCTTTTTGCGTTTTTGTGGTTAGAAACGCACTTAGGGTTTGTGAGGTGAAGAAACCGGTTTGATTTCGTGATATTTAACATAAATCTTGCGACTTTATGGATCCATTTAAGCAACACAAAGCTCTGATGCCACATGTTAAACGGATTAAAAGTCGCATAAGAAAAATTAGACGGACAAGGGTTAAATACTTACCCGTTGTGGATCGTTGATGAGAGTAGCTTGAGGTATCCATCTTTATCTCTTGACGAGTTCCCGTTTAGGGTGTATGATTAGGATGGTTGATTAGGTAACCATAGATGGTTACGAATTCTATAGAGGGAGAGAGAGGGAGAGAGCATGATTTCTTAAGTGTGTGTTTTTATGGTGTTTTTCATTCATTAGCCTCCTCCTCTCATTTAGTCTCCTTATATATACACCAAGGAGAAACCCTAATATTTTAGTAAGGGCAATTACGTCCATCGAATAAATGCCTAAATAGGGTAATAAGGTCAATACTTAATTAAGATAAATGATTATGATGGCCATAGAATATTTATATAAGTATAAGAAATCTTATATAATTATAAATATTCCAACAAGGGCTAGCTTCATTTTCAAGTTCTTATTCTCCTCTTGTAGCATCATCTTCCCATCTCAAAATTTGAAATCTTTAGTTCTAGTGAACGGTTTCTAACTTCAAGCATTCTGTGATCACCTTGCCCACCAAATAGACCTTCCAAATCTTCTTTCCAAATAAAAAACTTGCAATCGGATTCCTGACAAGATCAGAAAATAAAAAGGGTTGAGATTAGTTCAAGATTCATGCTCCCCCTTACAAGATTCGCATATACAAAAGAAAAACCGAAGAGTTTCTGTGAATGTCTTCAAAACTGTCAACCCCATGTGATTGAGCAAAAAATAAACAAAGACAAGTAATCCAATAATTGCATATTAAAAAACTTAATCTTCAATGAATTTCTTCAAAATTGTGACAACCAAGATGATAGAACAAGAAAGTAAACACCACCCTACATCCAAATTTCTATAAATTGCCATATGAAAGGAGAAAGTTGAAACCTTTATGAATCCAACTGAGTAATAAGAAGATAGACATCAAGATTGATTTTAGGTTTCTTAGTAGAAAACGTCGATGTTGGAGAAGAAAGTGAAGGATCGATAGTTGGGGAGGAGCCCCCTGCAGCTGCCAGAAAAGGAACGGAAGAGGGAGGTCAACGTCGTGGAGTCGCCGTGCGCCGCCGGGCCTTGGCCAGAATTGGTGGCCAGAAAAACGGGGGAGGAGCCCCTGCGCTACCTTCTCTCGAACACAGTGTGTGTGTTTGTTTTTGTGAAATGAAGGATATGGTTTAATAGGATGATCTAGATTTTTTTTCTTTTTTAAGGTGTAGGATGGTGACTTGAATTATGACATGAGAAAGAACATTAAAAAATAAAATAAAAAAGACATTTAAGCATGCCACGTCATCAATCTTTTAACGGTGTTAAAAAAACTTATGGTGAGACCATCAGAAAAAAAAAAAAGATAGGACCATCAGAAAAAATAAACTCGGCTGAGATTATTGTAGGCCAATAGCGATTAGATGGGGGATTATTAAAATTCAATTTTCCATTAATGAAAACCTTGGTCAAAATATTATTTTGATGAATTTCTCATTTAAGTGCAATTAAAGTTGCGCTAGCTTGGTGGTCTGCGAGTAATAGAAAAAGAAATTTGGTCTTCAGTTTCTAAAAAACCAAAAATATTGTGGTAAAAATTCAACTCAATTAAAGTTATAGGGGGTAAAAAGATAGAAAAATTCAAATTTTTCTAGTTATAAATTTCCACCGTCATCAAGACTAGCAACCCTAACACGGTCTCCATCGGGCATCACGGTCTCGACATGTAGGTTTGATTTAATTTTGATCTCCGTTTTAGTTTGTTTTGTTTTCCATCACCAAATCTTCTTAATGTGATTTTGATTTCTCATGAGCTTTACTTTGAAATACCAAACCCTAATAAATTAATTGCTTTTCTTTACATAAGAATTCTATTGACCAGTTTTTACATTTGTATAATCGAACCTAATTTACGTTCAAATATAATCCAGTTTTCTTTATTGAATATTAAGAGTTCCATAATTAAACCTGATTTGTTTCTTCTGATTTGTATGATTTAGGAAGAAAATAAGCTTAACAATGATTGTAGAAGACAGGCTTAGCACATTGCCAGAAGAGATTATTTTATACATACTCTCTCTAATGCCTTTGAACTTTGCCATGCGAACTAGTATTGTAGAAGGCAGGCTTAGCACATTGCCATAACGTTTTTAAAAAGCAAGGGGCAAAAGTCTGATATAAAGTTTCTGCAATACATATTGGCGACTCTTGGAGACATTAACAATAACTTGGGAAAACAGATGCTTTGAAGACGAAAATCGGTTTTGCACACAATTGCTAAAGCTTTAAAGGGCTTCCTGGTGTTGTGAAATACATTTTCTTTGAACTATGACCTTCTCTATCTATTCGTAGTTAAACTATTGTTTGGTGTTTGAACTTTTATTTAATGGTTCTTAGTATTAAAAATCAATATTGTTAATGTGTTATGTAACTTGGACAAACGAGTCAAAGATGAAATTCAGTTTAGAGGCGGCAATATTAACCTGTTTAGATGTCAAACGGGTCAATCGATCTAGATTGTATTTTATTTTAAACGGGTCAAATTCAAAATCCTAAAAGTGCAGGATCTTTAGAACCTCTTGAAACTACTTAGATGTCAAATGGGTCGATCTGGATTATTTTTATCTTAAACAGGTTAATTCAAAATCCTGAAATCTAAGTGCCAATTCTGTAGAACCTCTCCAAACCAAACAAACCATAATCACATCTGAACACCTTAAATCCCCACTTCAATTCCAAGAACCTCATCGCTCATTTGAATTATAAATTATTATCCAATTCGTGGTAACTTCATAACTTTCTCTTTACATAATCTTACTATATTTTTAAAAATTATTTGATTTCCTACATAGCAATTCGTTTTTAAAAGTGTTTCATTAGTATTTGTTTCACCCCTTTTCTTTACGTATGTAACTTTTATATTATATTTAACCGGAGTTGTAATTTTAACGTTGTTACGTAGTTTTTTTATTTCTATTTTCTACATTGCTTTTTAATAATGCTACTATTTCATAAGGAAGTAAAATCTAGTTGTATTATATTAACATGGAAAAGTAAAAAAGAAAAGGGAAGGTTCAGTTTTGTAGATGATATGCTTAAGTTCAGATATATTTGGATCGATTAGACTCCTTAATTTTGTTTCTTGGTGTTTGTTTCTTAGTAGTTTACAGGTTGACCTACCCAATCTTTGTTGCTCTAGTACAAGTAGTAAGTTAGTAAATGAGTTGTATAGAAAACGATCGGAATATGCCCAATCTAGCTGTCTACATATTCCCTGTAAAATAAGGGTCACCCTTCCTTCGGAAGGGTTGCTTCCCTTTGAATCTTCTCCAACTCCACAATCTCTCTCTCTAGTCTCTACTAGTATCTCTCTACATACTCTCACTACACATATACATACATATTGTGTATAAAGTTATATTGACTTCTAGAGACCTAGATACTGGCCTCTATTTTTAGAAAAGTATGATTTGAGGGCTTTGACGTTTTGTTTTTTTAACAATTTTAGTTACTTTTCTAAATTCATCCAAATTAGTCGTTTAAAGGCTGTGAAGTGGGCCCCATGTGAGGGGTATTATCATACATTCACCCTTATCTCTTTTAACCTCTTCTTCCCTTTTTAAGTCTACTTTTGTTCAACTCATCTCCACCAAACAAAACTTGCAATGCAATTTTTAAAGAAGAAGATGGTTATATACAAAATCTGGATCAACTACAGGGATTCAAACTTCTTGGCTTAGCATTATGTCCAAAATAATCATTTTAGCCAATCCCATCTTAGCTCTTGTTTGCATTTTAAAATGTCACCAAATTTCCCCCGGATGATTGCTATCCTGAAACACCTTTGAGCTATGATTTGCTTGTTTGGATCTACAATATACTCAACTTTAAGAGTGTTCATTTTAATGGTAAACAACATTTCGTAAAGATAGCTGGAACAAAACAACAATTAGGAGCATTCAATTTAATGGTCTCAATTTAAACCTCGTAAATAGCTACAAAATATAGATGATAAACTTTCATTTTCATTTCACTTTCTGTAGAAACCGGGGTCGGTGAGCCAAGCCAAACCCCGATGGCACAGCGGAAGCGGATCGGAGTCTTTGTGTGCTTCGTCTTTGTAGAACAAATATAAACACCAAGAAGAACATAATGGACCGGATCTTCAACAATGGTGTTGTGAGATGTGATGATGATGATGAGGATAATATAGAAGATGTGATGAACAAGATGAACAGATGAATAAATATAACCGAAAGATTGATTACATTTTACCTATCCCACTCATGCTAAGTTCATGAACAAGTGTTCATGAACTGTAGAGGCTAGATTATAAGGCTTGTAATATTAAACATGTTGGGCTGGGCTTAGAGGGTTTCATTAGAATCATAGGCTAGTTTGCTATTATATTTAGGCTAGTTTATGATTGGGTTTGGGTTTACTATTGGGTTTATGATCCACAAGGGGCCCAATAGTAAACCCATTGGGTACCTATATAAACCCTCATGTTTATGATTCATGTAAGCATTTGATATTGTTGTTCACGATTTCTTCCACAGAGTTATTGTTTACGATCAGCCTTTCATTGCTTCAATAGTAGCCGATTCCATTCAAGATTCAATGTTTCTCATAGATTGAATCTCTTCTTCTACTATTTTCTTGAATCGATCTCTCGCGAGGATTCCGCACTCGTGTTTGATTAGTATATCGTGTGTTTGGGAGATTTCCGGACCTACAATTGGTATCAGAGCCAAGAATCTTAGATTCGAGGTTCTCACGATATAGATTCAAGTGTTTTCTGGGTTTACGACTGTTGCTGCTGCTGTGTTCTTCGAGTTCTGGGTGTTTACGACTGAGTTTTCTGGGTTTTCAGAGTGATTACGACTGAGTTGCTTGAAGATCTTCATCATCGGTGTGTTTACGACTTCAAGATCACATTTTTAGGTGTTTACGACTCGGAGAAAAGAGATTACGACTGTACTTGTATATCGTAAACGAGTTTACGATTTGGTTGGATCGCAAACACAGTTTACGACTTTGCAGCATCGGGAACAGGAGTTTACGACTCCGATGGTCGTAATCGTGTATCGTAATCTGAGTTTACGATTTTTAAAGGCGGTTAATAGTTTACGATTCTGGTTTGATCGGAAACAGGAGTTTACAATCAGGAGTTTACGATCCTCGGTGATTACGATCGTAAACAGGGTTTACGATCGGAAACAGGGTTTGCGGCAAAAAGTCAGTTTTTCACACTTTCACGGAAACGGGCGTAACTTTTGACTCGTTTGGAGTTAGAAGCTCAAATTTGAACACGACTTTCGTGACATCAAGCCCCAGAATTACCCCACACTAACGTCCAGGGGAGCTCGTTTGGACCCCCAAATTCCACTCCGAAGGCCTCCGTTTTTCAGTTTTAAGTTTTTGACACTATTTTTTGAATAGTACTTTTGCCGATTTTGTCGTTTTTGCAGATTTTTCAAGATTTTCAGAAGCTGCATAATGAGTTCAGTGGTTGAAGAAAAGAATATATTTGAGGACGAAGATGCTGAGATATGCCCCAATCCTACTTGTGCTCGTATAATTCCTGAACTTAAGCAAATGTGTAGAAATTTTCAGTCAGAATTGTTTGAGATAAAATGCGAGAAGAGCTCATTTAAGGGTAGATGGCAAAAGAACGAAGAAAAGGTTAAAGCTCAAAAATTAGATATAACAAAATATAAGAACCTTGCAACTGAGAACGCCTATTTGTATGACAACGCTAAGTTAGAGATAGCTGAGCTAAGTAAGCAGATAGATGACCTGAAGCATAAGAACAATGAGATGCAGGTTAAGCTTGATATGAATCAAATGAGGAGCAAAAGAATGCTTGAAGCTGGAAAGGAATTGTCACATGCTGTTGTGACTGGTCAAGTTGGGAAACACACACCTGGATTTGGATCAGAAAAGACTGATAAGGCCTTGGCTGCAAACAGCATTATTCCTCCACCAGTTCCCAGAGACATTATAGGAATACTTCTTAGTGAGGATCAAGTTGAACGAACCAAGTCAGATTATAAAGAAGCTGCTCCTCCTATTGATAGTGTCTTGGTTGGAACTACACCATTGACTCAAGAGGAAATAGACAACGAGGCAAACATGACATATGGTGAAGGGAGAATAGAGGACGTATCAAGAGATGATGCTGAGTGCCAGGAGTATAACAGATGTCATAATTCCAAGTCTGATGATGTTGGGGTAGAGTTGAAACCATACCCTAAAATTGAAACCCCATGCTTGAAAGTTGTTGACGAAGTCAAAAGGGAAAAGGTGATCTTGACAACACGGCCTGAGGGGAAGATCTTTATGACATCTGGATCTATGTTTGACCAAGAACCAGATGTTGGGTATGACTTACAATCCTTCTCCTCCAAGTTCAAGGGACTAACTGATGGAGTGATCAGTGAAGCTAAAGATGAGAAGCCAAAGATCACCATTAAGCATCCGAGTATGAAGTCAACAGCTGGAGTGAAGAATGAAAAACTAAAGGGAGTAGTTGTGTCTCCCATTTCTTCAGTTGGATCATGCAGTTGTTGTTGTAATTGCAAGAATGGTGCTTCTACGTCAGGAAATCCAGAGAAGCACAAAGACGATGAGGACAGGTTCGACACAGGCTTCAAGGAACCAGCCAGAAAGTCAAATCTGAAGCAGCAGTCAAAGCAAAGAAGCAGACACAAGGCAAACCAGCTCCATATCAGCCACCAAAGACGAATGGGTACACGTATGACTTCTATCTAAAGAAGCAGACTTGCTTTAATTGTGGCATTGCTGGTCATATTGCTAGAAACTGTCTGTATCGTCCCTATGAACCCTATTTTCCGAAAAATCAAAAGGTTTCATCTCAGGAGTCTGTGAAGTCTAAGCCGATGATGGTGCAGAAACCTAAGGCAATGAAGACTGTTACTCCCAAGGTTAAACCCTCTGATCAACATTGGGGTGCTGCCAAAGCTGAAAGAAAAACTTTAAATCAAAACAACAGCTTTCCAAGTTACCAAAATTTTCAGACAAAGGTGATGAAACCATTTTCAAAGCAATCAAAACTTGAAAAACCCAAAGTTACCCCTCCCAAGGTAACTAAAACTGTTTTGAAAAATATTTCTAAAATGCAGAAGGTTGAAATACCTAAAGTCACAACTCAAAAGGTGACTAAAACAAAAACTGTTTTGAAAAGTGAATCTAAAATGAAGAAGGTTGAAATACCTAAGGTCACAACTCCAAAAGTGACTAAAACAAATGTTAAATCACCTGGAATTTGGAAGCCAAAAGTCAAGGCAGCTACAACCGAATCATCCCAACTTCCTGATTTTTCAAAGGGGATGTTCTTACAAGAGATATCTTTCATTGATTCCTCAGGTGTACCCAGGAAAACAATGGCCTGGGTACCAATGGCTAACTAATCTCTCACTCTGTGCAGGAACGATCAAGGAGGATTATCACTAACGTTTTTATTACTAATTTGTTTGTTGATAAGTGATTGTTCCAGGCACAGTTTAGGAGACGTATCTTCATGTCATGTCAAGTAATCTATAAATGGAAGGTATGTCTCATTGAGAGGTAAAAGGTAAAATTTCAGCACGAAAGGTACTGTTCTTAACTTGGTTGTGTGAATGAAGCGGCAAAGGGTGTTTTGAGTCAAACCAAATTTCCTAAAATTTTCAATTGATTGATTAAGTGTTTGACTTCAAACGCAATGAAGTGTGCATGTCATGAAACCCTATTTTCTAAAATTTTCAAATCAATACTTTGAAAGTTAGCTTGGCCAGATGTGTGTAAAGTCATTTAATTTTGTGTTTTTCTTTTAAGTGTGTTTGTGTGTTTTGTTTATTTGTTTAAAAAAAAAAAAATAAAAAACTGAAAAATGATGTTCACAAGATTGTGACATTAAAAATCAAAAAGCAAGGGGAAGAAATGTAAAGATGATGAAAATGTTGACCCCTCAAAAATAGTGTGCTTTTCAATTTTTAATTGTTTGTGTCTTGTTTCTGAGAAGTTTAGGGGAAGTAAAATGAATGCACTGGGTTGGAGATGGCTGACACGCGTAAGGCGGAAGTGAAAGGCAAGCTCCACGGTGATATGCTCGGTAGGCTCGACCTAATCGTATGACCACCAATGAAAGTGCAGTGAACTTAAAAGATATACATGTTTAGTTTCCCATCCTCAGGTTGCATGGTTTAAAAGAACTGAGTCCCAGCAAAAACGGGTTGAGAGTGGTAATTATACCTAGTATTCACTCTCTCACACGCCATGTTTATGCTATCTTGACAACACCACAGAGCAAAAGAAAATGAAAAAGAAAAGAAAATGAAAAAGAAAAGAAAAAGAAAATGAAAAAGAAAAGAGAATAAATAATCACTCAGTTGGTCTTCTTTGCGTGCTTAGCGGCCGACCTGATCACCAACTGATGGTTAATGAAATAAGTGGTAGTCATAGCGGTGTTGCATGGTTCCTCAAGTTGGGGGTTTGTGAATCCTCAATAAACTCTGAGGTTGGGTAGGTTTTGCTGTGTACGCTTGGGTGTGGGGACAATTAAACATGACGGTAATAATGTACTATATTAAGCATGACGCATTCGGTTGGGATTAAACGGGTTTGAGTTTAAAGCGGACAAACATACCGGCAATCACCTGGACTAGTTAAGTAACTGAAGCTGAAAAGGGTTCCTCAGTCAGATTCATACGGTTTGATCCCTTGTAAACTTTCTCATGTTTGGTTTGGTAAGTAGTTGTTTAGTTTTTATCTTTCGTGTGTGAGTCGTTAAGTTCCTTTTTGGTGTGTTTTCGTCTTGGCCAGGTTGATTTGAGAAGTCAAAATGTGTTTTTCATGGGTTTTAATGCATGACAATATGCCCCCGATAGATCTTGCCAAATTTTTAGGGGAAGGAGTATGGGATAATAAGTATTATCCGAAGGGAACTCGAGGATGATACTTATTATCTAATGGAAAAGACTTCCTCCGTCAGATCTTGACAAATTTTTAGGGGAAGGAGAGGGGATAATAAGTATTATCCGAAGGGAACTCGAGGATGATACTTATTATCTAATGAAAAGACTTCCATAATACATAGTATCTGAAGGGAACTCGAGGATAATATGTATTATCTCAGGGGAAGTCCTTAGCTGAGGGGAAGTTATCAGCTAAGGGGAAGTCTTTAGAGGTCTTTGGGTTCAGGGGAAGTTTTATAGAAAACCCGTAATCTATATTAGGGTTTTTGGTTAAAATTATGTTAATTTGAATCAACTGAACAGATGATAATTACCTCCTAACCCAAAGTCCAGTCATCAAATGTCTGGTGGAGTATATTTTTTCAAATGTGTGTCAGACAGGTTGATGATAGAAAGATGTTGCTCCTGCTCAAGTTAAAGAACCAGCCAGACAAAACTTCCATCTGGAAAAGCAACTGTTCAGGGGAAGTTGTTGGTATCTTTACAAGTTTCCAAAAGCTTCAAAAGTTTTTCAAAGAAAATGCTCACAAGTTTAGGGGAAGCTGAAGATTTCAAGTCAATCTTTGAAAAAGAAAGTGATGCAGAGAGCAGTCAGAGATCATGAAGATCCAAGTTCAACAATCAAGTTCTTCACAGTTAGGGGTTTTCAAAATTTAACCTCTAATTGTTTTGGAGATTCAAGACAGTTACCGAAGATACAGCAAGAACCAGTTCTTTCAAGAAGCAAGTCAATGAGAGTCCTCCATTTCATTGCTTGTTCATTTCAAGAAGTTCAAGCTGATGCTGATCGAGAGGAAGTCCCAAGTCCCCGTTATGAAACCCAATGAAGATTTCTGCGGAAAGAATCTTCATCAACATCTATGCCAGCCAGTCAAGAAGAAGAATTTCAAAGATTGAAGACATTTAATATCACAAGCCTAGGGGAAGATTGTAGAGGCTAGATTATAAGGCTTGTAATATTAAACATGTTGGGCTGGGCTTAGAGGGTTTCATTAGAATCATAGGCTAGTTTGCTATTATATTTAGGCTAGTTTATGATTGGGTTTGGGTTTACTATTGGGTTTATGATCCACAAGGGCCCCAATAGTAAACCCATTGGGTACCTATATAAACCCTCATGTTTATGATTCATGTAAGCATTTGATATTGTTGTTCACGATTTCTTCAAGAGAGTTATTGTTTACGATCAGCCTTTCATTGCTTCAATAGTAGCCGATTCCATTCAAGATTCAATGTTTCTCATAGATTGAATCTCTTCTTCTACTATTTTCTTGAATCGATCTCTCACGAGGATTCCGCACTCGTGTTTGATTAGTATATCGTGTGTTTGGGAGATTTCCGGACCTACATGAACCACACACAACTTCAAAGCATGACTAAGCTCTCTCACTCATACAATCATACATCAAGAAGTCTTTCACATGAGAAAGGCTTCTATATATACTAACCTAACAATGGCAAACTAGTAATAACCAACAACTAGTAACTAGTGACAAATAAATAATGTTACAATAAATAATAAAGTCACTAAAGCCATGTCTTCGGTTAATGAGAGTCTCGAGTTATGAACTTCACCGTGTTGTGCGAACGGTTAAACGGTAAGTGGTACGTTGAGTTTCATCTAACCAAATCACGAACTCGTCGGTCTCGGGAATTCCCAACAATCTCCCCCTATTTGGTAGATGAACAAGCGGATCAATAACTCAACTCTTGTGACAATCGATTCCCTTGTATTCTTGCAACTTGACTTCAAGAAGATCTTCATACGGTTTCAAATCTTTCACTTTTCTTCTCCCCTTTGTGAAGCTCCCCCTACGATAAAGAGTTTTGATTCTTCCGGCCTTTTCCGCAAGGCACTAAAGTGCATAGGGTGTTTACCAAAGTTAACAAGACACAGTACGTTTAAGGATGTCAACATCATCCTAAGTGTGGTTAAAGGTAAACAAGATAAAGGATCAAAGAGAAATTAGAGAATTAATCCCATAATTCAACCGTCTTGAAAATACTTGCCAAGAATACCAAACCGATGCATCACCCAAAGATAGTACCACTTCAAATCAATTACTTCAACAAGTCATAAGCTCCAACTTTGCCTTTATTTTTACCATATCAACGATGGCTCAAGGACTTTTCAAAAATTAGAACTTAATCCAACATTAGCAAACAAATTCTTCAATGTAGAAAGACTTCCAAACATGCACATTTTCTTCAAATTTTCAACCGACTTCTAAACACGTCTGCTTATAACGAAGCAAGTATCAAAAAGAAAATTAGTTTGATTTCTACAAGTGTACCTTGGTTGTACACCAATTTGTTGCAATGGATTTAATGGCTTACACCCCGTTGACTTGTAGTAATTTTGAGCAATTTAACAGTAGCACACTGTTAATTTTTCTGAACAAAACTGTCGAAAAATCTAATCTGGCCCAATCCTGCCTTAACACTTTAGTCCTTCCAAATCAAAGAATCTACAGGCCCAAATTGCAGAGCAGCCCAGCAGAAAATAAGCATGGCCCAATCAAATTTTAATGGTCAGCAGCCCAACAGAAGAATTAAATAGGCCCAATTCGATTTCTCTTGACCTACCACATAAAATAGATATTCTATTTTGTGCCCTTATCGCAACACAGAGGCAGCAGCAGTAGCAGCCATTGACGGCTGAAGAGATTCCGACCATATGAGCCAATTTTCCGGCGACCTTAGGAGCGAACAGAAGCATCTCCGGCAACCTAGAGCAAACACCGGCCAGAAAGGTTGAACAGAGGCAAGAATCGGCGACCAAGGGTGTTCCTCCGGAGATTTCAAGTTCCTCCGGAAGTTTTCGGTTTCTCTCGAAGCTAACAGTTTTACTCCGGAAGTTCCATCTTTTCTCGGAACTGAGTTCAAAGCCAGGGTTACCTCGGAACATTGAGTTCCTCCGGAACTTTTTCACCTTTGCCTTTCTTTCGAAGTCGAGAGTTCTGTGACATCCGTCACTTTAATTTTTAGATTAATTATAAAAATCTAGGATTTATTAGGATTTATTTGGAAATAATTGTGATTACGTGAATTATTTGAATATTGAAAGCCGTCACTGCGGACCGACCAACGAAACGAATAAAATATTTCGTTTGATTTAAACTATGAGTTTAAATAAGATAAAGACTTTAGAAAAAGTCTTATGTTCGATTGGTGATAAATTAGAGAAAATTACGCAATAATGAGTTCGGATCGTATAAAAACGTCACTACTTTTGGTCTCCGACCAAGTGTGACGAAACTGAAAAATAATTATACGGTTCTGAGCGTAATTTAATTTCATGAATTTTGGTATAAATATTGGAATTAATTGGATTCGGAAAAATACCCGTAAAACACGACATACACTGTGTGTAACTAGAAAAGTTATAAAAATTAAAAGGGATTGTGTGTGTGCATATGTATGTGTCGTATATATATATATATATATGAGGTGGATGGAGTGTAAAAATAAATCACATTTATGTGATGTGTTGTGCATGTAATGATAAATTATAGGTTATCATTACTAGATTTTATAAAATCTACACACACACACATACACTTAAACAAATTATAAAAAATTTTCACTCTCACCCCCTCCCTCTCCTATTTACGGCCGAGACCCCCAAACCCCTCCCCTCACTTCATTTTTCTTGATCTCTCTCTTTCTCTAAACACACACAAGTTCTTTACATCTTCAAATCTTCATCATCCATCTTCAAATCTTCATCATCTCTCAAGAACATTCAAGAACACTAGCTTCAAAGTAAGCAAATTTCTTCTACTTTCTTCTTAAAATTTTGAAACCCATCATCAAAATCCAAGAACCAACATCATTTCTTGAATTGTTTGGTGGATTTGATGGATATAAGCTTCAACACATGAAGATTCATGTGAAGAACAACACTCACACACACACACAAATCGTGATGTGTGTTAGTGTGTGTTTGTGTGTGTTGAGCTTAGGGTTCAAGTTTGGTCATCTAATAACCTTCATGCATGTTAAAATCTAAGCTAAAACTTGAGTTTTAGGAAAGATCAAGTGACTAATCTAAGATGGAAACAACAAGATCTTGAAAGAAAACTAAAAATTAGTTACATGCATGTGTGAAATCTATGATTTTATGTGTGATTCTTATGATTTTATGTGTGAATCTTATGTCATTGTTTATGTTTGATCTTGATAACTTGATGATGATTGAACATAAAAATTAAGAAACCCTTGGATTTTATATATAAATCCGAAAATTATATAAATACATATGTATACTTGAAATTTGAAACAAAATGTTAAATAAAAACAATATTTAGTGTCACAATTGTAGTAAATCCGCCTCATGGTCGTCAATGACGCCTACATGGTCGGTAACGATTGTCACTAAAATAAACCCCGTGACTATTTCTCATGGTAATTCCGCCTATAATGGTCGGTTATGAGGAAACACGAGCGGTACACCATAAATACGTAATATTTGGAAAATTATGAAGTTAAATATGTGGGTATTATATAAAATAGTTAAGAATTATAAAAACTAAAATGAGATCAGAAGTATTTATTGTATAAAAAGACCAAATCTAGTCATA
Source organism: Deinandra increscens subsp. villosa (assembly GCA_039602395.1). Lineage (NCBI taxonomy): Eukaryota > Viridiplantae > Streptophyta > Magnoliopsida > Asterales > Asteraceae > Deinandra > Deinandra increscens. The sequence continues at coordinate 4,154 of JBCNJP010002809.1, read as the reverse complement.
AAAACCTAGAGTATAGAAGTGGAGAAAAAGTAATGATTAGAAAGGAGACTTTTAAAGCTTTAAATGCTTTAAATGGGTGAAAAATATGAAAATAGGTCAAAAATCCGAAAAATCTGGTTTGGTCAGTAGGAGAACTCTAGTTATCAGTAGATATAATTTATAAAAATTTTCTAGAATTTTTAGAATTTATTTAATAATTAAAATGGAATTTATATGCTTAAAATTAGCTAAAAATGCTTAAAAATAGAATAAATTGGTGGAAAAATATAGAAAAATTCAAGAACATATTTTAGACAGTAGACAACTAATATAAGTGAAAATAATTGAAAACTTAGAAGAAAATGGCACCCGAACCTTTAAAACGACAAAATTAAGCATTAAAACGGGATAATTCGGTAAAAATTTGGTATAAAATATAAAAACAAAAGAGATCAGTAGCCGAAGGGCTTAAAACAGATTATTTATGGTTAGGAAACATATAAAAATATTGGAAAAATAGAAACTAGAATATAGAAGGAATATGAGCTAAAAACCGTTACCGAAAAGTAGTAAAAACAAGTTATTTGGCTAGAAATTAAGGAAAATTTGGAAACATGGTGTTATAAAGTTAAGAATAATAATAATCAAGTAAATAGAATATAATGGGCCTTAGGATAAAATTCTGTGATCAAAGATTAAGTTATTATGCCTTATTTGTAGAAATTAGACGACTAAGGGCAAAATCGTCATTTTGCCAAAAACTTGAGAAATTCAGAACTTGACACATTAGCTAGTTAGAAATGCCTAAACTAATTTGATATTCATGGAAATAGGACCGAGGCTTTGAAAATTCACACATAGAGACACAAATTGCACAACCAGGCAAAGGTGAGTTTCACTAACTTAATGCCCCAATTTAATTTGATATATTTTGTTGAATATTTTGGGCTTATTATGATTGAAAATGCATTTTGAATTAAATGAATTGACTGAGAATATTATGGGTACGAAATTGAATGTGGGTGTCGGCGCATGCTCATAACAAGATGAGCCAGGCCTGAATTGAATTTGGAATTTGGAATTTGGAACAATGCCTTCTAGACCATTAAAGTAGCGTGAGATGTATTAGTAGATTCTACTGGGGTTGACCACCCGCTCTCACTGATCAGTCGCCCTGGTCGTGAAACATGGTGAGAAATACGATCGAACATGGGTCTAGTTTTGATCTAGAGCTTACTTTCAGTTTGTACATCGTAAACCTAGCTAGTTTACGAAACCATATTATATTCTCCATTTGGATTCACTCCCTAGATTCACAAAGTTGAATAAATGGGACTAAATAATGAAGTGGAAACCGAAACATTTTCATTAGTGAGCTCACCAACCTAGTGTTGACATTGTGGTTTTTACTATTTTTCAGGTAAATAATGGGGTGCTTTGACGTGTGGATCTGGGTGTACGTGGGAGAGTTCGTGCTATGCTACCACGTGTTTGTTATGTTTTAGTAGTTGTGAAATGTATGGGGACCTAACTATAAGATAGTTGATCTATCTTATCTTTTGTAAAACACTTAGGGGTAATTAGTGTACCCCAATTTTGTAAATGAAAAGTGTTTTTATATAAAATATGTTTCACTTATCAAAACTGCTAAAACTATGGGTTATTTAATTAATTACTACCACGTAAGACTTCCGCAACATAATTAGAAAATAAATGAAAAATGGGATGTGACAAGTTCTGCCGGAACAAATGGTTCCCTCGGAACTATTGAGTTCCTCCGGAACAATTCCGGCTTCCCTCGGGACTTCGTTTCTGTTGTACAAGTTATCTCGGAACAATATCGACCGGAACAAGTGGGTTACTCCGGAACTATTTCGCACCCTGAAAAGTTCCCTCGGAACTTTGTGCTTTGAAGTTTCAGTTCCTACGGAACAAACAGATTACTCTGGAACTTTTGAGTTCCTCCGGTGCTATGTCGAGTTCTCCGGAACTAGACGAGTTCTCTCGGAGGAGGTTAACTCGGAATAAGCGAGTTCTTCCGGTTGTGGGATTTTCCGGTTACATGGCTTCTCATGGAACTGAGATTTCAACGGAACAAATGTTTAATTAGAACCTTTTTTGAAACCAGAAATGCGATGAGAGAGAGATGGAGTGTCACACCCCAACCAACGGCGGAAACGTTGGGGCACGATGATTGTCCAGATGCTCATGACAACTAGATAGTTACCAAGTTTAAACATGCCATTCATTATTGATATACAAATAATGTCATACAATACAATCCAAATAAATACAAACAAATCATGATACTAATTATTAATTTTAAGGTCATTCTAGGTCCATAAGCAAGCTCTAGTGTCATCACTGCAACTACAGTCATTTCCTGCAACATGTATAATATAAAAAGTCAACTACGAGAGTTGGTGAGTAAACATAGGTTTTATATAGCATAAGTAAAAAAAAATAGCGATTCATGTGACAAGTGAAATTCGTAGATTATGTGTAACATGTTATAAAGGTGTTGTGTAACCAAACCTAGACATTTAGAAAATCAATCACCCATTGAAAATAAGAATACATTTTCAATATAGTGGGTGGGTTGTCGACCAATAGCTATTATTGACCCATAGGCTTCCAAACAATCGTTAATGGTACACAAGCGATTAATGACTAGCGACAAGCGACAAACGAATACAACATATAGATTCAACACGTATTAACATATCAAGAATACACATGCACAACATGTAATCGCATAGTAATGTAGATAGAATAATGAGTAAAGATTTTGGAATTAAGATACAATGTTGCACCCCAAATAATGAAAACGAAAACGGGGCTATGATTACTCACCTGGTAGCAAAGCAAAAAGCGAGAAGATCACGAACGCGAGGAACGGAGCTAACCCTGAAGAAAACCTAACGATTTGAAAGACCGAATAATTTACTAAAACGATCGAAAGTTGATTTAAATGATTAATTGGGGAATTTTTTATCTATTTATTATTTAATATTACCAAAAGACCCGTTCGTGAACAAAATACCACTTTTGACAACTATTCAATGTTTATGGTTAAAATTGCAATTTTATAAACTTAGGGGCCCATTATGTCAATTTAACAAAGTCATGAGAATATAAATTTCCAGAATTTAAGATTCAATTTATAATTATTGAAAAGTTAATTCAAAACAGAAAATTTCACATCTTTGTTCTATTTACACTTTTTACACTTAACTTTCAAAAATTACATATATGGCCCAAAAGTTACAAAAGTGTACATCGGTCAAACTTAAACTTATCCAAACCTTATTATATGTTCAATAGTACCCCAAAAACATGTTGGTATGTTCCGTTTATTTAAAAAGTACCTAAAAGAGCAAGTTATGCGTGAAAACACTTACTTTAACGGGTCAAAACGCGTGTCTTTTAGGTTTTTGATAAAAATCTAATTTTGATAGTTTGTAAATATCATAATATACTTATAAAACTTATCAAAATAGATTAGAACCATTGATTACATGTATTGGTGATTTTTAGTAGCTTTCCCCAATTAAAACGCGTAGGAAAAGGTTGACCTTTAATATAAACGAGTTTTGATCAAAACCAGCAACGGGGTATTAAAATACATATAAAAACAAGAAAATACTATGAAGAAACTTACATGTGAAAGTCAAAGGAGGTTGGTCAATTCGGAAGGTCAAACTGTTGGACCTTTGACTTTTGAAAACTTGATCGAGGAGGCTTAGCACGAAATTGAAGGTTGCAGAAGGTTTTGTGGGGTTTATTATGATCATAACAACTGATATTTATAGGGTGGAGGGTCGGATTAGGGTTTTATGAGCATAAAGGCAAGTCTTGGAGAGAAAGTTAAGGAATCAAGTATAGAAATGATCTAAATTGATTATGTAAATCAGTTTAATCGTGGAATTTTCTTGCAGAACAATATAGGAAATTTGAAGACGAAACCACAGGCAAAAACGGGGCCTAAAACGGGTTTGAAATGAGAAAGTTATGGCCAAAACAAGTTCAGCCCGTAGGCTTAGTCGCGACCAGGCATCCATGTCAGCTATACAAGTTATAAGACAAGCAGCTGGGGTAAAAACACAAACGCAGCGCTGGCCCAGTGGTCAGCGCGCTGAAGTTGTAGGGGAAAGGTCTCCGGTTCGAATCCAGCA
>JBCNJP010002807.1:0-22498 GCA_039602395.1 Deinandra increscens subsp. villosa | reverse complement strand
CCCTAGAACTCTCTGGCCATAAGTTCAGCATAGATTTGATGCCCTTCACCATTGGTAGTTTCGACATAATAGTTGGCATGGATTGGCTATCCGCGCATCAGACCGAACTCGTCTGCTGAGAGAAGATCATACGTATACCCACTGCAAACGGAGACGTGCTCTCGATTCAGGGTGAGAAGGGATGCACTGTCTCCGGAATAATATCGTACCTCAAGGCCCAGAAATATCTACGGAAGGGACACGTAGCCATTCTAGCAACGGTTACGGATCAAAGCCCAACGGAAAAGAGAATCGAAGATTTCCCGATAGTTCGCGATTACCCCGATGTATTCCCAGAGGAATTACCAGGTTTACCTCCGAATCGACAAGTCGAGTTTGGGATCGACCTTGTCCCTGGTGCAGCTCCAGTTGCCCGAGCTCCTTATCGTCTGGCGGTAAATGAACTACATGAGTTGTCTACCCAACTGCAGGAATTATTGGATAAAGGTTTTATTAGACCTAGTTCGTCACCATGGGGTGCGCCTGTGTTATTTGTCAAGAAGAAGGATGGAACGTTCAGAATGTGTATAGATTATCGCGAGCTCAACAAAGTTACTATTAAGAATCGGTACCCTCTCCCTCGCATCGACGACCTCTTCGATCAACTGCAAGGATCCAGCTACTACTCAAAAATCGACTTAAGGTCCGGATATCATCAACTCAGGGTCCGTGAGGAGGACATTTCAAAGACTGCTTTCAGAACGCGCTACGGTCACTACGAGTTCCTGGTTATGCCTTTCGGCTTAACAAACGCGCCAACGGTGTTCATGGACCTCATGAACCGCGTATGCAAGCCCTACCTGGACCAGTTTGTTATTGTTTTCATCGACGACATCCTCATTTACTCAAGGACGAAAGAGGAACATGAGGAGCATCTACGGTTGATTTTAGAGTTATTAAGGAAGGAGCAACTCTACGCCAAATTCTCAAAATGCGACTTCTGGATTCGGGAAGTTCAGTTTCTGGGTCACATCGTCAATGAGCAGGGTATTCATGTTGATCTAGCCAAAGTTGAGGCAATCAAGAGTTGGTCTACGCCACGAGCACCGACAGAAATTCAACAATTTCTAGGGTTGGCGGGTTACTACCGTCGTTTTATTAAAGGGTTTTCTCAGATCACTCAACCGTTAACCGCTCTCACGCATAAAGGCATTCAGTACCGATGGGGCGACAAGGAAGAAGCAGCGTTTCAAACTTTAAAAGAAAAACTTTGTACCGCGCCCGTACTATCTCTACCTGAAGGTGTCGACGACTTCGAAGTCTACTGTGATGCTTCAATCCAAGGACTTGGATGTGTTTTAATGCAAAGAGGCAAAGTCATCGCTTATGGGTCAAGGCAACTAAAGTCGACCGAAAAGAATTATACGACTCATGATCTGGAGTTAGGAGCTGTTGTATTCGCCTTGAAATTTTGGAGACACTACCTATACGGTACCAAGTGCACTATATTCACTGACCATAAAAGCCTCCAGCACATAATGGGACAGAAAGATCTCAACATGAGACAGCGTAGGTGGATCGAGGTGCTCAATGACTACGACTTGGCGATAAAGTATCATCCAGGGAAGGCCAATGTGGTGGCCGATGCTCTGAGCAGAAAGGAACACGTAAAACCTAGAAGGGTACGAGCTTTACAACTTACGATTCATGCAGGATTACCGGATAGAATCCGAGATGCTCAGAAAGAGGCCCTGAAAGAGGAAAATTTCGAGTCAGAATCCCTACATGGCATAGATGGAACTTCGGAGGTTAAGTCGGATGGAATCCGTTACTATAAAGATCGAATTTGGGTACCTCTACACGGAAACCTTCGAGAGCTAGTGATGGACGAGGCTCACAAGTCTCGATACTCGGTCCATCCTGGTTCGGACAAAATGTACCAAGACTTAAAAGAACTCTACTGGTGGCCTAAGATGAAGGCGGAAATTGCTGCATATGTCAGTAAGTGTTTGACATGTTCAAAGGTCAAAGCAGAACACCGTAAGCCTCCAGGATTGTTGCAACAACCGACAATTCCCGAATGGAAATGGGAAGAAATCTCGATGGACTTCATCACGGGATTGCCCCGTACTCCTCGTGGAAACGACATGATTTGGGTGATCGTGGATCGATTAACCAAATCCGCCCACTTTATAGCCCTCAAGGAAAAAGACAAAACTGATAAGTTGGCACAAATCTACATTGACGAGATCGTCAAGCTTCATGGAGTACCTTTATCAATTATCTCCGATCGAGACCCCAGATTCGCTTCACACTTTTGGAGATCTTTGCAATCAGCCTTAGGCACTCGTTTAGATATGAGTACCGCATACCATCCTCAGACAGACGGCCAAACCGAACGCACAATCCAAACCCTTGAAGACATGCTCCGAGCGTGCGTTATGGATTTCGGCAAGAATTGGGAAGCTCACCTGCCACTGGTCGAATTCTCCTACAACAACAGCTACCATTCCAGTATTGGAACCGCTCCCTTTGAAGCTCTGTATGGACGAAAGTGTAGGTCACCGGTCTGTTGGGCCGAGGTTGGTGACAGTCAACTAACTGGACCGGAATTAGTATATGAAACGACAGAAAGAATTGTACAGATCAGGAACCGTATGAAAGCCGCCAGAGATCGTCAAAAGAGTTATGCAGACAAGCGTAGAAGGCCATTAGAATTCGAGGTGGGTGACCGTGTACTGTTGAAAGTCTCACCTTGGAAAGGTGTCGTGCGTTTTGGAAAGCGCGGGAAGTTGAATCCCCGTTATATAGGACCCTTCCCGATAACAGAAAAGATTGGAACGGTGGCGTATCGTCTGGACTTACCACCTGAGCTAGACGGAGTGCATAATGTATTCCACGTTTCGAACCTAAAGAAGTGTCTAGCCGATGAAACTTTGATAGTACCGCTAGAGGAACTTCACGTTGATGAGCAACTTCGGTTTATAGAACAACCCATTGAGATAATGGGACGCGAGCAGAAAGCTTTGAAAAGAAGTAAAATTCCAATCGTCAAGGTCAGATGGCATTCAAGGCGTGGACCGGAGTTCACGTGGGAACGGGAAGATCAGATGAGAAAGAAGTATCCTCACCTGTTCGATCAAGCCTCTACTTCAACCCCAGGTACTAGCTAATTTTCGGGACGAAAATTCCTTAACATGGGGAGGCTGTGACAATTGTAACCTCCCAAGTTAGCTCCGTTAAGTTTTTCCGTTAAATCCATCATCTCCGTTAACCATGTTATAAACCGTAACTAATGCGTGTCTAGACCGAATACGTCCATGACCTTTGGTTGATCACCGAACCCGTCCATATGTGCTATGTGTTTACTTACTTGCTACCATTACGTGAAGTTATATGCAACGTGTTTGTTTGATTTAGGGTGTAATTGTGTGATTATCGAGAAATTTTGCTTGTCTTACTTAGAACAAAAATTGACCTTTTGGGTAGCCAGCGAAACTACCAGGCGAAACTACAGTTTTGCCCGGTAGCTAAGGCATTTGGGCTACGGGACCAGTTTCGCGTGGCTAGCGAAACTGCCAGCGAAACTACCAGCGACACTGCCAGCGAAACTAGCACCTGATATATAGAAAACCCAAGCCAACCTTCTCATTTTTTACTCACTCCTCACAATCACACACACTTCTGCACTCTCCCTCTCTCGAGATCTCCGGCCAGGAAGGAAGTAGCTCGAACCACAGAGATTCCAGCCCCAAAACTCCATCCATTTAAGCATTTGAGATCAACCGTGAGTCACATAAACCTTCTTTATGCATTTCTTGTATGCTTAACTAAAATGTATGCTTAAAATCCACATGCAATGACTTCTGCTACTGCTATGATGCTTAGGGATGCTAGACATAACATAAATTCTGTATCTTGACATGTCAGTATAAAGATCCATGCTAGATTAGGCTACTTATGTGAAAATGCATTCTTGGTAAATTGATGACTAGAAACCATGCTTTAGGTGTTAAAATTGCTCTCATGATGTTGGTAAACGTTTAGGTATGCTAGATATCGAATTGCATGTGATACAGAAGCTGTTAGAAAGGTTTTTAGTCAAATTTACGGGTTTTTCTAGCGACTAGCGAAACTGTGCCTTCATCAGGCGAAATTATGTAGCGAAATTATGTATATCTCCTTCTAGCGAAACTATGTAGCGAAACTATAGTGTCGCCGGATAAACCAACCAGACCTGCTCGAACGAAACTACCGAGCGAAATACCCTGAACGAAAGTTCAAACCAGTTTCGGGCGAAACTAGGCTAGCGAAACTGTGCCAACAGTTTCGAGCGAAACTAGCCTAGCGAAACTGTGTCATCGGGTGTTGCCTAGCGAAAGTGCTGCCCGTGTACACAGCGAAACTGCCTAGCGAAACTGCTAGCGAAATTGTGACCAGAATCCAAACTTGTGCAATTTGTTTAAATGCCTTGCCATGACTTACACAATTATGCTATGATGAACATGTCTGATTTCTGTATTAAGTGAACCCCTGTTTATGATCAACCATCGGTATCGTGTGTCGTTATGTCGTGTCGTGTTTTCCACGTGCTAATAGTTTTTAAACACAACCTTGCGCCTAAGACCTTAATGTGATTATTAGGTCCTCATTAACAACCATAACCGGATTAATTGAAGCTTAAGCCGAGCAAACCTAAGGTGAGTTTCACTTACTGTTTTAGTTGCATCCGGTAAGGGATGGCAGCACACGGTAAAGGTATTTCTTTACTTGAGTATTTATCCCACTATATCACATGTTCACTGAATTGCTTTATAAACAAAAGTCCTTACTTATCGGGCCATTAGTATTGAATAGCGAGGTAATGTTGAGTAGATCTACTGGGGATTGACACCCCCGCTCAGCGGTGCACAGGATGCACCCTCCCGACTGGCGGTCGGACTGAGACCAATATTAGCCTAGGAACACCGTGATCGGGAAAGACACGGGGAAGGCAAATTACATAGGTGAATACCTATCAAATACCATGTCAGCTTTGGTTGCGAACGTTCAGGGGAGCATAAGCATAGGCTAGCTACCTAATGATACGGATAATACTTACATTCTAAATTACGAATTTATTGCTTTACGATTCGTATGCATTGTGATCTACATGGTGTAGTGTAGACTAATTAGTGAACTCACCAGCCTTTTAGCTGACACTTGATCGTTGTTTACTTTTCAGGTCGTTAGAAGGATTCTTGGATGGCACGAGTGGCGGCAGTACTCTTTATCACAAATCTTTTGGGAAATTCAAGATTTTAAACTTTATGAACATGTGTTTTGTGTATCAAACTTGTAATCGCTTTAAGGCTTCCGCTGTACTTCTAAACTAACTTATGTATCTGCTAAACAAACTTTCCTTTACTTTAATTTTAAAGTCCCTTATCTTTTGTTTATTTACCGTTATGGCTTGGTTGTAACTAAAGTCTTGGATCCTGGTCTGGCTCACACCCCACACGGTTATACTCCGTTAGTGGAATTTGGGGGTGTGACATTTTGGGTGCCTTATCTCACAAAGATTTGCTTCCCGATATGCTCATTATCATTTAAATATGTGATTCAATGGGCATCATTACATTTCAAGATGAAGAGAGATTCTGGGAGAAACACATGTCCCTTTAGAATCTTCATATATTTATGTTAAAAGGAAAGATAAAGTAAGTAAAAGAAAAGGCTCCCCCTAGATAAGTGTGAGGAGGAAGGTTTGTTAGTTGATACAGATGTTCTTCAGAAATTCTGAAGAATGTCTGTACAACCCAAAAAGAAATTATCTGGTTTTTGGAACCCATTTATTTTTGTGGTTTTTGTTTTTAATGTTCATGCAGATTCTTTTCTTCTTTTGATTTTCACAGATTTGGAAAAGACACTTAGAGCATTCACAACCTATTCCCCATCCCCATCCCTATAATTTATACTTTTATCATTACTTTTTCTCTCTATTCCACTCACAACCACAATTAAATAATACTTTTTATATTCTCATCATTACCTTTTCTCTCTCTTTCAATCGCACAAAACCCCAAATTTTAAAAAATCACTAGTTTTTTCATTAAATATAGGGGTGAACAGTAATTTTTCCTATCTCCTTACTCACAACCACTTACAACTAAACCCCAAATTTTAGGGTTTTACCTCACAATATTATGGGGGTGAGTTGTGAATGCTCTTAAAGTGGTGTTTGTATTTGCAAGGTTTAAGCTTTTCATGGTATAGTGTTTTCCAATTAATATTACCATGTCAATGCACATACAGTGCGTAAAGATTGTTCTTTCCTCGAAGTTTTCGAGGTTTTGACTTGAGGAACTTGTGGACTCAGATTTTAATTTGTTGGAGTCATCAGGATCAGACTGATAATGAATTGAGATTTCAAAAACTGGATTTTTATTTTTGGCATTGTTATCCAGTTGTGAGTCATTTTGATGGCTGCTTTTTACAAAGACAGTCTTAGAGCTCTTAGTCCCGTGAACATACTCGATACCCTAACCATAGTTTCTGGGTGTATTTGTCATGTTCTCAAGTTGGTCATGAGCATTTATGAGACCTTTTAATTTCTTTGTTTCCATATACAACATTTTTTATAAGGTTGCATGCTCAGTCTCATAGTGATCAATTTTGGCTTTATTGCTCAAATTCCGTGTTTCGAGTTGTCTTAGCCTTGACAATTCATTTTCTCGATCTCCTTTTAGTTGATGAAGTTCAGATAGGAGAGAGTTTATTTCTTCTTCAAAGGTTTTAAATTTATTTTTATTTAAAAGTTTGTTTTTTCTGAGTTTTTTTTTTAAGAACTTTGTAGTTTTTTGACATGTTATTGAATTGAAAGATTAGATCAGTATGAGAGGAGCTTACTTGTTTTTCATGTAAAGCTTCATAGAGATCAGATGACAGAGATTCATCATTGGCCATAAGACATCTATTTTCATGGCATTCTTCTTCAGATGAAGAGTCTGAGTCCCAATTTTTAACTTTAACCATTAATGCATTTTCTTTCTGCATGACCTGTTCATACTTTTTTTTATAGTAGGCTGCATCTTTGAGTTTTTGAATCTTGCATTCAGAGGCATAGTGGCCCATTACTCCATATTTGAAGCACTTTATATCACTTTTGTCAACTTCAGGTTTGTTAAATTCTGAAGATTGTTTTTTTGCTTTCTTCACCCTTTGAATTTTTTTTCTTGGTTGACCAGGTGGGATTCCTTTTTTTTTTAATCTTCCAAACTGTTTAGTAAGTAGTGCTAATGATTTTTTAAGTGACTCATTTCTGTTTCACTTTCAGAGGATTGCAATTCTGAGTCATTTAAATCTTTTCTTTTAGAATAACCTGGCTCTTTTTTACTAATTCTTTTCCTCTTTTCTAAGTAAAGAGCCAGTGGATCGACCTTAGTTTTGGAGATATCTAGTATTTCAGATTCTTGAGAGTCGAGAATACATAAAAGATCATTTAGGCTTTTTTTCTTCCAAATTCAAAGTAGATTGTAGAGTCATGGTTAGACTTCTCCATTCATGAGGAAGGCTTTTTATAAATTTGATATTTGTTTTCTCATTTGATTTGGAAATATTAAACTTTAAGTTCTTGATTATTGTGGTAAAACGGTTGTAAGTGTTTAAGAGTGACTCACTAGGGAGTGACTTGAAAGATTCATATTCATTTAGTGTCTTAGTTCTTTTGTTTCTTTTCATTTGATCTGCTCTATCAAAGAGTTTTTCAAGGGCATCCCATATGCCCTTAGCTAAGGTATTGCAGTCAACTTGACAGAATATCTCATGCGGAAGAGTCATAATAAGAACAGTTGTGGCTCTGTCCTCATTTATCTCTTTGGTCTTGTCCTCCTCGCTCCACCATTTTCTGTCTTTGGGTATGGTGTGAGCAGGAACACCGCTGAGGTTTCAGTTTCCTTTATCTCAGTAATGTAAACTGTGAGACAATGGAGTTCTTTGGCTATGCAATCCAACAGAGAACTGTCAACTTCTTTTAGAAAGTTGGTAATTCTAATTTTCCATTGTGGGTATTTCTCCCTAGTAAGCATAGGAGTTTTTGCTAATGAGCCAAAAGATTTTCCATTGTTCCAGCTTGAAGACATTCTTGAAAGAACGTTAAAGGAAAGATATTAAAGAGCAAGATTCTTGAATATTGGTTATTCAATCTGCTCTGATACCAATTGTTAGGTCCCGTGAGAGGCTCTTTAATAATATTGACACAATTTGATTTATACAAAATGAACAAGTTACGAAAAGTAAATCAAATTAAAAGATAGCAATTCATAAAAGGGTCTTTCTGTATATCTCAAAAGTAATAATGGTTTACATGGGTTTAGAGTATAACAGTGTATCAACATAAAGAACTTTTCTATGTGAGTAAGTTGTAATTGGTTTGAGAAGCTTGTGAATTGTATGCTTGTTGTGTCACACCCCCAAATAACCACTAACGGAGTTTATACCGTTAAGGGGTGCGAGCAAACCAGGACCACAACCATTAGTTACAAATACTAAACGAATCAGAGTAAGTCCAAATATTTATCATAAAATAAAGTCTCAAAATACGCAGCGGAAAATATATCGTCTTAGCACTAACCACGTGCTTTACAAATCAGTGTTTTAAATTCCCAATTAAGTTTAACCAAAAATAAAAGTCTTCGTGTGCCATGCCAACCCGCTCCGGATACTCCTCAGCGATCTGCAAAAGTTTAAACCACGCAAGTGTCAACCTAACGGTTGGTGAGTTCACAGTGGGCTTGTCACGCAGTGGCCCGGTCTCATAATCATAAACGTGTCAACATATACTTAAGTAATATTTATTTGTGAAAAGCAATGCTCTGTAATGTCCAAAATCATAGTAACGTGGTTTAGTAAAACTGATGTCCGTAACATACGTTATCGGGTATGAACTAGTTTTGTATAGTTAAAGTGCTCAACCGATATCGCGGGTAGCTAATCCGTTGTTCCATGCACTAAGGAAGTTTGTACCAAAGCTGACTAATATTGTAGTGGCAGCGCCATCATGTTTTGCGGACCTACGTCATCGCGGATTTGCCTCCCCCGTGTCCTCTCGGGATCACGGTCAGATAGGCTGATATTGTACCTCCGTGCACTCCCCGTGCCACGGGGCGGAGTTTGTCAAACTCCAGTAGATCTACCCAACATCCCCTCGCTTTACAATTAATGGTACAATTTAGTTGAGGACTTTTTCAGTTATAAGGCAATCCTTAGAAATCATGTGATATCATGTGGTTTAGACTTTAACCTACACTAGCCATATTAAAACGGTTTTCCTTTGGGTTCTCATGAATCCCGAAAATATTTCCAGTTTCGTTTTAGAAATAGTTATTTAAGTATTTCACAAGTGTCTCCCATAAAACACTTCAAGTTCATCAAGTGGGTGCCGAGCACTCCTAAGTTTTCAAGTTCATCAGAGAGGTGCATAGCACTCTTAAGGTTGTCAGCATTGTTTTCCATTAAGTTATTCAGTGTGACCCAACCGGGTTCACGGTAAATGGGTTAGTGACACTCACCTTTGGTTGCACTGCTACACTTGCTAAGTAATCCAAATGTTGTTTGCTTAACGAAGACCTAAGAACACGTTTAGGTCTTAAGTATTAGTTTTGTGTCTAATATTTAACTTAACGTCACTATGGCCCATAACATAGCACGTTGGAACTATGACACGACATATCGACACACGACACCGATGGTTGATCATAAACAAGGGTTCACATAACACAGGAATCAAAGCATGTTTCATTATTGTATAATCATGTAAGTCATGGCATAGCATTCAAGTAAGTTGCACAAGTTTGGGTTTGGTCAGATCATAGTTTCGCTAGACAGTGTCGCTACACAGTTTCGCTATGTGCACGGGCAGCATTTTCGCTAGGGAATACCCGATGACACAGTTTCGCTAGGCTAGTTTCGCCCGAAACTGCTGAGGCAGTTTCGCTAGCCTAGTTTCGCTTGAAACTGGTTTGAACTTTCGTTCAGGTTGGTTCGCTCGGTAGTTTCGTTCGAGCAGGTCTACTTGGTTTACACGGCGACACTACAGTTTCGCTCCATAGTGTCGCTGGATGAAGATATACATAATTTCGCTAAGTAATTTCGCCCAGAGAACTTCACAGTTTCGCTAGTCGCGAAAAACACACAAATCAGTCCAAAAATCAATCTAACAGCCTCCATACTTCATGTAATTCAATATCTAGCATGCATAATCATTTACCAACATCATAGAAGCAGTTTTAACACCTTAAACATGGATTTTCACATTCAAATCACCAAAAACACATTTTAAACCTAAAATGACCTAAATAGCATAAATCTTCATTATGGTTGGTTTTCAAACGTAAAGTTACAGACTTTATGATGGATCTAGCCTTCCTAAGCATTATCACAGAAGCATACACGATTTCATGAAGGTTTGGGCATGCTTTAAGGTAAAACACCAAGAAAACACATAAAAAGGCTCATGGGGCTTACGATTTGGTCTTGGATTCGAATGGATGAGATGTGATGATGGTCCTTTGGTGGTTTTCTCGGCTGGCCAGAGATCTCGAGTGAGCAGATGAGAGTGGTGTGTGTTTTGTGTGAAATGAGGCAAAAATGGGATCTCTAGGGTTTTATGTTATTATATATCAGGGGCTAGTTTCGCTGGTCAGTTTCGCTGGCCAAGCGAAACTGGCTCTGAACTCGTGCAAGTCAAATGATTTAGCCGACTACCGGGCGACACTATAGTTTCGCCCTGTAGTTTCGCTGGCAACCAAAAAGGGCAATTTTTCATTTTATTCTTAGTACTAAATCATGCGTTTAAATCACATTGCACATAATGACAATAAATAAATAAACACATAGCACATATGGACGGGTTCGGTGATCAACCAAAGGTCGTGGACGTATTCGGCCTAGTTAAGCATTAGTTACTAAGTTAACACTTATAACGTAACTAACGGAGTTTGTCTAACGGAAGTTAACCTTGGAATTCTCGGGTGTCACATCATCCCCTTGTAAGTGGAATTTTCGTCCCGAAAATTATTCTTGCGTTGTAGCGTTCGCAGCCTCAGCTGTCGTTGTTGCTGGGGAAAGAAAGCAAAAGTTTTAGGGTCGCCACATCCTTCTCTTGTTATAGGAATTTTGGTCCCCAAAATTAAATCATACCTTGAGTTTCCGTGGACGTTTGCTCGAACAAGTGAGGATACTTTTTCTTCATCTGATCCTCTCGTTCCCATGTATACTCAGGTCCACGCTTTGAGTTCCATCGAACCTTGACGATCGGAATCTTGCTACGTTTGAGGGCTTTCTCCTCGCGTCCCATGATTTCTACTGGTTGCTCAATAAATCTCAGGTGTTCGTCAATTTCCAATTCCTCCAAAGGAATTATTTCGATGTCTTCAGCCAGACATTTCTTTAGGTTAGAGACGTGAAACACGTTGTGAACTCCATCGAGTTCAGCAGGGAGTCGTAATCGGTAGGCCACCGGGCCTACTTCCCCGATGATTTCAAATGGACCGATATAGCGAGGATTTAGCTTTCCACGCTTTCCGAAGCGTATCACTCCTTTCCAGGGAGATACCTTTAATAGCACCTTGTCGCCTACCTCGAACTTCAAAGGTTTACGGCGTTTGTCGGCATAGCTCTTTTGTCTGTCACGTGCTGCGGCTATCCGTTTTCTGATTTGAATAATTCGTTCAGTCGTATCATGAATGATTTCCGGTCCAGTGAGTCCTTTCTCACCCGTTTCGGCCCAACACACGGGCGATCTACATTTCCTGCCATAAAGAGCTTCAAAAGGTGCTGCACCAATGCTCGTATGATAACTGTTGTTGTAGGAGAACTCCACCAACGGAAGGTGAGCCTCCCAGTCTTTACCAAAGTCGAGAACGCAAGCTCGGAGCATGTCTTCTAAAGTCTGAATAGTTCGTTCTGTCTGACCATCAGTCTGTGGGTGATAGGCTGTACTCATATCCAGTCTGGTTCCTAGTGATTCTTGCATAGATTGCCACAGTCGGGAAGTAAATCGAGGATCTCTGATCAGAGATAATGGTCTTAGGCACTCCATGACGTGCCACAATTCGGTCAATGTACAGCTTCGTTAACTTATCCATATTGTCATTTTCCCTCATTGGAATAAAGTGTGCAGATTTGGTTAGTCGATCAATGATAACCCAAATCGCATCCGGTCGATTCGATCGATGAGGTAATCCTGTTACGAAATCCATGGAGATATCCTCCCATTTCCATTCTGGGATCTTTGGTTGCTGTAATAGCCCAGAAGGCTTTTGGTACTCGATCTTAACCCTTGAGCATGTTAAACACTTAGCCACATATCGCGCAATGTCGGCTTTCATGTTCGGCCACCAATACAAGTTCTTCAAATCTTGGTACATTTTATCCGATCCAGGGTGCACCGAATACCTTGATTTGTGAGCCTCGTCCATCACGAGCTCACGGAGATTTCCAAGTAAAGGGACCCAAATTCTGTCATTGTAATACCTGAGTCCGTCGGACTTAATTTCAGAATTACCATCCACCCCTCGCAGCGCTTCAGCTGCGAAATTTTCTTCCTTTAAAGCTTCTTGTTGGGCATCGCGGATCCGATCCGGCAATCCCGTGTGAATGGTAAGTTGCAGCGCTCGTACTCGTCGAGGCTTTTCGTACTCTTTTCGACTTAAGGCGTCAGCCACAACATTGGCTTTTCCCGGATGATACTTAATTGCTAAGTCGTAATCATTCAGTAACTCGACCCACCTTCGTTGTCGCATGTTGAGGTCCTTTTGTTCAAAGATATGTTGCAAGCTTTTGTGGTCGGTAAATATCGTGCACTTTGTTCCGTAGAGGTAATGTCTCCAAATCTTAAGTGCAAATACAACGGCTCCCAATTCCAAATCATGCGTTGTATAATTCTTCTCAGTATCCTTCAGTTGCCTGGACCCGTAGGCAATCACTTTGTCTCGTTGCATCAACACGCAACCGAGTCCTTGAATGGATGCATCGCAATAGACCACAAAGTCGTCAACCCCATCGGGTAACGCGAGAATCGGAGCTGAACATAACATGTCTTTAAGAGTTTGAAACGCGTGTTCTTCTTTTTCACCCCATCTGTATTGCACTCCTTTGTGCGTCAAAGCCGTCAAGGGTTGAGCCAATTGCGAGAAACCCTTGATGAATCTTCGGTAATATCCGGCAAGTCCCAAAAATTGTCGGATTTCGGTCGGCGCTCTCGGGGTAGACCAATTCTTGATAGCTTCCACTTTAGCCGGGTCGACATGAATTCCATCCTTATCAACAATGTGTCCAAGAAACTGGACTTCGCGAATCCAAAAATCGCACTTTGAAAACTTAGCATAAAGCTGTTCCTTGCGGAGTAATTCCAAGATAAGTCGTAGATGTCTCTCGTGCTCTTCCTTTGTCTTGGAGTAGATTAAAATATCGTCAATGAAGACTATCACAAACTGATCGAGGTACGGCTTGCACACCCGATTCATCAGATCCATAAACACAGCAGGTGCATTAGTTAGCCCAAATGGCATAACTAGAAACTCGTAATGACCATACCGAGTTCTGAAAGCAGTCTTGGGGACATCCTCATCACGAACACGAAGTTGGTGATATCCAGACCGTAGATCAATCTTTGAGAAGTAGCTCGAACCTTGTAGTTGGTCGAAGAGATCGTCGATTCGAGGAAGTGGATACCGATTCTTGATCGTGACCTTATTAAGCTCTCGGTAGTCAATACACATTCGGAACGTTCCATCCTTCTTCTTAACAAACAATACCGGTGCTCCCCATGGAGACGAACTTGGACGAATAAACCCTTTGTCGAGTAACTCTTGAAGTTGTGCGGAGAGTTCGTTGAGTTCGCTTACCGCCAAACGGTAAGGTGCGCGTGCAATCGGAGCGGCTCCAGGAGCTAAATCGATTCCAAACTCGACTTGTCGAAATGGAGGTAAACCAGGCAAATCATCAGGAAATACATCTTGGAAGTCGCGGACTATCGGGTAGTCGTCAATTCTGCGCTCGGGAAGTGTCGTGTCGGTGACGTTTGCAAGGATCGCGAAATGTCCTTTACGAAGGCACTTTTGGGCTTTGAGAAACGAAATAATACCGGTGACTGTTCCACCTTTCTCGCCTTGAACTGTTAACACTTCGCCTCCTTCGAGTGGAATACGAACCACTTTTTCTTGGCATAAAATTTCGGCTCGGTTTTCAGATAACCAATCCATTCCTACTATAACATCAAAACTACCAATCGGGAAAGGCATAAGATCGATTCCTAATGTATGGCCAGCTAGTTCTAACTTACAGTCCTTAACTATCTGAGTTGTATCGTGAAGTTTACCATTTGCTAGTTCTACCACATATTTAGCGTCTAGGGCAATCGGTTTAGCATTAATTAGCTTAGCAAACTTAGTGGAAATAAAGCTTCTCTCAGCACCAGAATCAAACAATACAGTAGCAAAGAAACCATTAAGGATGAATTTACCGTTAATCACGTTGGCATCGTTGCGAGCTTCTCCTTGACCCATGACAAAAGCTCTTCCTCTGCCATTTCCACCATTCCCGTTGTTGCCATTCCCGTTGCCATTTCCTCCGACATTACCATTCCCACCATTGTTTCCTTGGTTACCATTCCCCTGTCTTCTCAACTGCGGGCAGTCTCTTTTTATGTGGCCTTGAGCACCACATTCAAAACAGCCACGGGCTCCACCATTGTTGTTCTGATTGTTTCCTTGCCCGTTGCGGTTGTTCCCATAGTTGTTGTTGCCATGATTGTTGTTGTTGTTTTGCCTTAGGCGGTTTTGTTGCTCGGGAAGAATTGTCCAACAGTCCTTCGCTTCATGGCTTTTCTTGCCACACCTTTCACAGCTCAAATTCTTTCTACAAACACCAGCGTGATGCCTTCCACACTTGTTACACATGGGCAGATTACCCTTGTAGTTGCTCTGACCACTACCGCCCTGGCGGTTGTTACCACTGTTGTTCCCAGACCTTTTGCTTTGGCTTTGGTAGCTATAAGACCTCCCAGTGCTGTTTCCGACACTCTGATTGTTCATGGAGTTTTCAGGAGCTTCATCATCAGCTTTTCTTTTGCCACTTAAGGCAGTCTTCTCTGAGGCTTTTGCAGGTAGTGTACCCTTCTCAACTTCCTGGTCAGTAAGCTTGTGAGCCAAACGGATGGCTTGCTGCACGGTTGTGGGGTTGCTGGCAGTCACTAGTCCCTTGATTTGAGGCGCGAGGCCTTCCAGATAACGCTCAATGCGTTTGAACTCAGCATCAACCATTGTGGGGCACAAGACCTCGTACTCGTGGTAACGTGCAGTATACTGTTCGACTTCAGACCCAATCATTTTCAGATTCAAGAATTCACCCTCTAACTTCTTCACTTGGTCACGGGGACAGTACTCCTCCATAATCAGCTCCTTAAACGCTTCCCATTCCATGTTATTAGCCGCATCTAACCCAATCATCTGGATTTCGGCATTCCACCAGGAGAGAGCAGCTCCCTCGAAGGTACCAGTCGCGTATTTCACCTTGCTCTCAGCAGGGCAGTTGCACATAGAGAAGACCTTCTCAGACTTCTCGATCCACCTGAGGAGTCCTACCGCTCCTTCTTCGCCGGAAAACGTTATCGGCTTGCAGTCCATAAAGGACTTAAACGTGCAGTGATGGAGGTTTCCTGATGCATAAAATAGTTCGGGTCTTAAGTTTAAACAAGTCAAATATAATTCGCTTCGTGCCTTAACTGGCATAATAATTACCCTGAGCGGCGTATGCAGCTTGGACGGCTGCCACCGCGGCTTGCACGTGTTCGTTAATCATAGCTTGTAGTTGTGCAGGCGTCATGTTAATGTTGCTCCTCCCGTGTCCTCTTCCAGACATCTTGCTGGACAGTTAAAGTAGCCAGTGTTCAGTCACAGTTATACTTTATACATATCCCATAATATGTATATTAACCATTTCCCGTTATCCCACTATTAGTCCAGAAAAATTTTCGTGCAAAATTGAGGCGTCGTCGGAGAACGTCGTAAGTCGTAAGTACTATCGTCGAAAGTCGGCTTTCCCATAAAAAGTCACCGTCGGCGTAGTCATTGTAGTAGAAATCAGGACGTAGCGTGTAGCATCGTTTCGTTGTCGCTCTCCCCGGAATAGTGTGCGTATTAGCGTTCGCGTTTCGTATTCGTGTGTGAAAATTTTCCTAAGGTTTTTCCGTTAGACTACTTAGACACGGTCTATATATATCTACATATATATATACATACGTACGAAGTATTTACTTACACAGCAGAGCGAGTATCCCAGGTTGGCACGTGAAATTTTTTTTTTTGTTTTGGGAATTTGTTTGTTCGTTTGTAACTAAGGTTTCAAGTTGCAGTTTCCAAATCGTTTTTCAAAAATGATTCCAGTTCTCTGCAACTTATGGCTCTGATACCAAATCTGTCACACCCCCAAATAACCACTAACGGAGTTTATACCGTTAAGGGGTGCGAGCAAACCAGGACCACAACCATTAGTTACAAATACTAAACGAATCAGAGTAAGTCCAAATATTTATCATAAAATAAAGTCTCAAAATACGCAGCGGAAAATATATCGTCTTAGCACTAACCACGTGCTTTACAAATCAGTGTTTTAAATTCCCAATTAAGTTTAACCAAAAATAAAAGTCTTCGTGTGCCATGCCAACCCGCTCCGGATACTCCTCAGCGATCTGCAAAAGTTTAAACCACGCAAGTGTCAACCTAACGGTTGGTGAGTTCACAGTGGGCTTGTCACGCAGTGGCCCGGTCTCATAATCATAAACGTGTCAACATATACTTAAGTAATATTTATTTGTGAAAAGCAATGCTCTGTAATGTCCAAAATCATAGTAACGTGGTTTAGTAAAACTGATGTCCGTAACATACGTTATCGGGTATGAACTAGTTTTGTATAGTTAAAGTGCTCAACCGATATCGCGGGTAGCTAATCCGTTGTTCCATGCACTAAGGAAGTTTGTACCAAAGCTGACTAATATTGTAGTGGCAGCGCCATCATGTTTTGCGGACCTACGTCATCGCGGATTTGCCTCCCCCGTGTCCTCTCGGGATCACGGTCAGATAGGCTGATATTGTACCTCCGTGCACTCCCCGTGCCACGGGGCGGAGTTTGTCAAACTCCAGTAGATCTACCCAACATCCCCTCGCTTTACAATTAATGGTACAATTTAGTTGAGGACTTTTTCAGTTATAAGGCAATCCTTAGAAATCATGTGATATCATGTGGTTTAGACTTTAACCTACACTAGCCATATTAAAACGGTTTTCCTTTGGGTTCTCATGAATCCCGAAAATATTTCCAGTTTCGTTTTAGAAATAGTTATTTAAGTATTTCACAAGTGTCTCCCATAAAACACTTCAAGTTCATCAAGTGGGTGCCGAGCACTCCTAAGTTTTCAAGTTCATCAGAGAGGTGCATAGCACTCTTAAGGTTGTCAGCATTGTTTTCCATTAAGTTATTCAGTGTGACCCAACCGGGTTCACGGTAAATGGGTTAGTGACACTCACCTTTGGTTGCACTGCTACACTTGCTAAGTAATCCAAATGTTGTTTGCTTAACGAAGACCTAAGAACACGTTTAGGTCTTAAGTATTAGTTTTGTGTCTAATATTTAACTTAACGTCACTATGGCCCATAACATAGCACGTTGGAACTATGACACGACATATCGACACACGACACCGATGGTTGATCATAAACAAGGGTTCACATAACACAGGAATCAAAGCATGTTTCATTATTGTATAATCATGTAAGTCATGGCATAGCATTCAAGTAAGTTGCACAAGTTTGGGTTTGGTCAGATCATAGTTTCGCTAGACAGTGTCGCTACACAGTTTCGCTATGTGCACGGGCAGCATTTTCGCTAGGGAATACCCGATGACACAGTTTCGCTAGGCTAGTTTCGCCCGAAACTGCTGAGGCAGTTTCGCTAGCCTAGTTTCGCTTGAAACTGGTTTGAACTTTCGTTCAGGTTGGTTCGCTCGGTAGTTTCGTTCGAGCAGGTCTACTTGGTTTACACGGCGACACTACAGTTTCGCTCCATAGTGTCGCTGGATGAAGATATACATAATTTCGCTAAGTAATTTCGCCCAGAGAACTTCACAGTTTCGCTAGTCGCGAAAAACACACAAATCAGTCCAAAAATCAATCTAACAGCCTCCATACTTCATGTAATTCAATATCTAGCATGCATAATCATTTACCAACATCATAGAAGCAGTTTTAACACCTTAAACATGGATTTTCACATTCAAATCACCAAAAACACATTTTAAACCTAAAATGACCTAAATAGCATAAATCTTCATTATGGTTGGTTTTCAAACGTAAAGTTACAGACTTTATGATGGATCTAGCCTTCCTAAGCATTATCACAGAAGCATACACGATTTCATGAAGGTTTGGGCATGCTTTAAGGTAAAACACCAAGAAAACACATAAAAAGGCTCATGGGGCTTACGATTTGGTCTTGGATTCGAATGAATGAGATGTGATGATGGTCCTTTGGTGGTTTTCTCGGCTGGCCAGAGATCTCGAGTGAGCAGATGAGAGTGGTGTGTGTTTTGTGTGAAATGAGGCAAAAATGGGATCTCTAGGGTTTTATGTTATTATATATCAGGGGCTAGTTTCGCTGGTCAGTTTCGCTGGCCAAGCGAAACTGGCTCTGAACTCGTGCAAGTCAAATGATTTAGCCGACTACCGGGCGACACTATAGTTTCGCCCTGTAGTTTCGCTGGCAACCAAAAAGGGCAATTTTTCATTTTATTCTTAGTACTAAATCATGCGTTTAAATCACATTGCACATAATGACAATAAATAAATAAACACATAGCACATATGGACGGGTTCGGTGATCAACCAAAGGTCGTGGACGTATTCGGCCTAGTTAAGCATTAGTTACTAAGTTAACACTTATAACGTAACTAACGGAGTTTGTCTAACGGAAGTTAACCTTGGAATTCTCAGGTGTCACATGTTGTCTTGCTTTCTTTGGTGAAGTCCGCTTGCTATTTATAGGAAGTAGTGACAAGTTGCAAGTGAATAATGTGGTTGAGGACGGTTGAATTTGGAGTGCGTCAGAGTATATAGAGATAAATTAAGGATATTCAATTTATCTCTTTTCAACTGTCTTCAACTACTTTTGTCTTAATTACCAAGTTGGTATTCACTTTTACTTGTTTTTCACACAAAGGCAGAATTGTTATTCTCGTAAACTTTATCTTTTGATAGTCCAGAACTCCTTCAAGACTTTTCTTTGAAGACAATTAATGCTTCCCATTAGAAGCTTTCTACAGAAATGAGGATTTCTGTAGAATCTGGTCTGTACAGAACTACTTCGAAAATTCTGAAGTAGTTCTGTACGAATACAGAAATCTGCAAATCGTACAGATTTTCATATCCTTTCTTTTTTGAGGATATATCTTTTCTTTTCTTTTAATACTTGACTGTTTTCCGTTACATTTACATAGTGTTCTAACAAAGTGCGTTCCCGAAAAAGAAAAGTACATATGCTATCTCCTTATATTTGCCATGAAATAAGTTGTTTTCGATAATCAGTTTCAGATTGTTTATTTATTTTTCAAACCATCTAAACTAAAACTCAGTAAATAGGAACGCATAATGAATGAAACAAAATTGTCTTTTGGTTGCTATTGCTACACGTGCTTCCCATTTCTTCTGCCTATTTCATCCACATCTTCCGATCTATCGTGTTTGTTGTTTAGTATCAGTAATATTGTTAAAAACACGTCTATAGTAAAGTAAAGGCTCATCAAATATAACTACACGAACAACCATCAAAGGTGTAGAAATGCGCGCCTCAGAAATCTTGTTTAACACAATGCTCAACATCTATGTGCATCAAATCATCAAATTAAGGAAACCATGAGTGTTGAAGCTTACCACTTAGTACAATTGGCTTTGTGTTCTTGTTTTTCAGGTTAAATATGCTCAAAAAATCCCTATGATCGAAGCACAACAGTAGGGAGAGCGGATTTAACAATAAAGAGAGCAGATTTTGAGTTGGAAGTGTGTGAAATGGCCAACATGAGTTAAAAGGAAGAGAAATAGAGGGAAAGTTAGACCATTTTTTATATTTTTTTTCTTTCGATTTGAAAGAAAATAAATCAACCCCCCCCCCCCCCCTCTCTTGATTTCTTTTATTTTTCTTTTCTCTTCCTTTTATCTCATTTCTTTTCTTTTCTATTTACTCTTTAAGTAAAACTCGGGAACACAATGTAAGAATCTAAGATAAAATCACTCCCAAACAAAAACTATAAACAAGTAAACAAAGTTAAGGAACATAGATAATAAATCAGTAACCTAGTACCTCAACTTGAAGTTACTTTTCAAAATAAAATGGTAACTCCTCTGATCATGTAATCTCAATTTACAAAACCGTTTATAGTTTATAGCTTGATGTAAACTATAAATAGGCAAATAATTTCTTAACTCTTTCTTTAAAGCCACAACTAACAAAACCGATCCAGTACTGATTCACTAGAAAACTAATTTAATTTCACAAGAACAGAGACTAAGTCATAGAATCAATTGAGATCTTGTAGAAGAGATGATAGAATTACAGATTAGGTCATTAGGATGTTGTGTAACATACCTTTTATTCTTCAACAAAATATAGAGACATCGGTGTCCATTGACGATTAGGTTTTTTATTGTGATTGTAGCTTCTGATTGAAATCTTCAATTGAAGGTATTGATGATTGCGATATTGTCGTTCTGAACTCAGGGGCGGACCCACATAGAGCCCAGGGGTAGCGCCCGCTACCCCTGAACTTTTACCCCGACGTGCAAATTTTTTTTTTTTATAGGTTTTCGGTTTTTCGCGACCCCTGAAACGAATTTTTCGCGACCCCTGGAAGAAATTTTATGGCTTTTACTTAAAATTATGATCAAAAGTCTCTTAAAAATATGATTAAAAGCCCGTTAACTACCTAAAAAAAATTTTCGGGGGCGCTGCCCCCGAACCCCCGTTAGTCCCCGCTACCCCTGATATTCTTTCCTGGATCCGCCACTGTCTGAACTTCTGTTGAATTACGTCCTCTAGCGCCTTTTTGATTTCCAGGATCTTGGGTAAAATATACACACTTCTAGTTGCAGATGCGGCCCTATATTCTCTCCCCTTTTGGGCCTCCCATAAAATAATTTCGGCCCTACTAAACCACGGATTGCAAATTGTGATATTAATTAGTAGTTCAGCCCAGGATATGTATAGCATTAATTTTCAAAATTTTAAGGCCCTTATAAAATGAGGCCCAAAACCCTACCTTTATTAGCTTTGGGCTTGGGCCGTCCCTGTACATTTCAAATGAAATAGTTCAAATAACCGGACTAGTTGCATGCATGGTTTAACCGATTCGGCTTGTTCGGTTCTGACAACATTGATTATTATTAGTATTTGAGTTTTATCTCGATATATGTAAACATATAGAATCAACAATGATTGAACGATTATTGTATCTTCTTTTTACAACTATGTCCCAAATATATATTATAAAAGTACAACCATTACCAAAACTCATTTGCAAATAATCAATCATCTTCACCCATTTTTCTATCCACAATACCATCTAATGGCTTCAATAAAGCATAAGTAACAGCCATAGAAATCCACCCTCCGACTAGAACACGGGTGGCGGAGGCCCTCACAGAAGACCCACCCATTACTGCACCAACCCCGCCAAACAAAGCCAGCGCTATCGACGTCACCACCACCACAACCACCATTCTAGCGGTATAGTCATTAACCGCCATAGCGGCCACCAAAGGAAACAAAGAACCACACAAAAACGCCGATGCAGATGCCGCCCCGGCCTTGTAAGGATTTGGCAACCGTTCATCATCATCTTTTTTAGTCTTATCAATAGTGTGTGAAGAGCTGATCCACGGACTTTGGATATCCTGCGTGACACGTAAAAAAAACTTTTAAGATAGAAACTTGTAGATACAAGACAAACCTTAGGTTATGTGTAATGGTAAAGCTCAACCCTTAGACGTTTTTGACACTTGAGATTCCAGTCATTAAAAACTTTATAGTCTTAAAGTGTGTAGTGGGAGTCCCATAAAATTCCTCTAATTATTAGACAATCATCGTTTTTTATTTATTTTTAAATCATAAATATATGAAGTGGACCAATATATAGTAGGACTTGAGAATGTCAAAAGGGGGAGGCATTATAGTTATGATGTAGGTTCAGATTATTACCATTATAACCTCTCAGGAGAGCAGTGTGAGAACGCTATAGAAACATTTCACTCCCACTACATATAGCCTTAAAATATAAACTTTTTGATGTATAGAAATTTAACTAGCCTTACGATAATTATTATAAAATAAACAATATCGATAGCATACACATTTATGGGTGCAGATGATTCGGTGTAATGGTTGTTAATTGAGTTAAATCGCTGGATACAAATCTATATAAATAAGATTTTTTTTA